>JADRCH010000702.1:369622-383167 GCA_019843965.1 Rhynchomys soricoides | reverse complement strand
GCGTGTGTGAGTGTGTGAGTGTGTGTGTGAGTGTGTGCGTGTGTGTGAGTGTGTGTGCGTGTGTGTGAGTGTGTGTGCGTGTGTGAGAGTGTGTGTGAGTGTGTGAGTGTGTGTGAGTGTGTGAGTGTGTGAGTGTGTGTGAGTGTGTGTGCATGTGAGTGTGAGTGTGTGTGAGTGTGTGTGTGAGTGTGTGAGTGTGTGCGTGTGTGTGTGTGAGTGTGTGTGTGCATGTGAGTGTGTGAGTGTGTGAGTGAGTGTGTGTGAGTGTGTGAGTGTGTGAGTGTGTGTGTGTGTGAGTGTGTGTGTGTTGATAGAGGAACAGACTGAAGCTGAGTTCCTCCTTCCTTTTATCATTTCTTCAAACAATGTACTTTATCCCACTGGCCCCTACCCCGGTCGGCTTTGTGTCAGTCTGCTACATACAAGCTCAAGTTACCTGGGAAGAAGAGCCTCAGCTGAGAACTATCTCCCCCCCTCACTTTCTCTCTCTCTCTCTCTCTCTCTCTCTCTCTCTCTCTCTCTCTTTCTTTCTTTCTTTTTTCGAGACAGGGTTTCTCTGTGTAGCCCTGTCTGTCCTGGAACTCACTCTGTAGACCAGGCTGACCTCGAACTCAGAAATCCGCCTGCCTCTGCCTCCCAAGTGCTGGGATTAAAGGTGTGCCACCACTGCCCGGGGCTCTCTTTCCCTTTCAAAGAGGATTTTCCTAGGTAACTTTTGTTGACCTGAGTCTGGCTGTGTAGGCCAGGTTGGCCCCAAACTCACAAACATTCTCCAGAATGCTGAAATTAAAGTCACCTGCCCAGCCTTAGAGAGCATTTTCTATTAATGATTCCTGTGGGAAAGCCCAGCCCACTGGGACAGTGCCACCAGTGGGCAGATGGTACTGGGTTCTAGAAGAAAGTGGAGCTGAGCAAGCCACAGAGAGTGAGCCGGTAAGCAGCGTTCCTCTGTGGCCTCTGGTTCCAGGTTACTGCCCAGAGTTCTCGCTTTGGCGTCCCTGATGATAGGGTATGTGGAGCCAAATAAACTCTTCCCACCTCCACAAGCTACTTCTGGTCATTGTCTTAGCTTCCACCATGTCCGGGAGCATGGCAGCAGGCTGCCTGCATGGTGCTGGAGCAGCATCTGAGAGCTTACATGTTGAGATAACAATCATGAGAAGGAGGGAGGGAGGAGAGAGAGAGAGAGAGAGAGAGAGAGAGAGAGAGAGAGAGAGAACCAGAACTGTTGGGCTTTTGAAACTTCAAAGCCCACCCCCAGCGATACACCTCCTCCAACAAGGCCACACCTACTAATCCTTCCCAAACCGTTCTACCAACTGTGGACCAAGTATTCAAATATATGAGACTATGGGGCCAGTCTCATTTAAGCCACCCCAGCCATTGTGATTATTACAGCAATAGCAACCGAGATAAGGCCTTCTTCTCCAACTCCTCCCAGATCCACCCTGCCTTCTCTACCAACCCAACTTTGTGTGCTCTTGGACAATTTTTTAAATGCACCAAGCCTCATTTGCTCTTCATGTATATCCTTGAATGTGTGGCCTTGCGCTGGAGCCTGGCTGACTTAGGAGGGCTGAACCCATTAAGAAAACCCACTCTCCCTCTCCCAGCAGCTGTCAATTGCTGCTCTTTGGCTAGGGGTGGGACTTTGTGTCCACCTCCCCTGTCTATGTTGAGATTTTGTCTGGCTTGAGCCTTTGCAGATATTGTGCATGCTGTCACAATTGCTACTCTAGCTATATATCCAAACATGCAAGCAATGTGCGTCTGGAAAATAATTTCCGGGTAGTCTTCTACCATGTCTGGCTCTTGCAGTTTTTCTGTCTCCTCTTTTACAATGATCTCTGAACCTTGCATGGAGAGGGCGTGATACAGATGTCTGAAGTGCAAAGGAACTTGGTCCTAAGACATGCTGCATGCTACCTAAACACAGCCAGTTTTGAGTGTTGACTTAGGAGGCTTTAACACACCAAGTGCCTTTGTTTTCCCCAACCCTGGCTTGCCGATGAGGGTATGGTCCCCATCTCTATCCTTCTCACTTCCGTCACTGTTGGCTACTGAACGTCCCTTCAGTCCCCTTTCAATTCCAGGGGCAGGTCCACTTTAAGGCACCTCTCCCACATCATGGGCTAGCTGGCTGTGGAGGACCGTGGAGAAGTGAGGGTTCTGGTCCTCTCACGCAAGTGACTTGGAGGATGTTTTCCGCCAGGCCTCCCAGTCTCAGGACTGGGGAGAACTGTTGGGAGGAAGTATCACAGGGCCCCAGGGGGTCTGAGGTGTTCCTAACCACACTAGCATTCTCTGTTGGCCTAGGGGGGTCTCTGCAGAGATGGTGCCCGTGGCTGCTCCTGAGAGGAATTTCACCTTCCCATCAGCCTCTGCAGCAATGGAGGCTATCCCCAGAAAGAGCAGCTGCACCCACTGCCTCCTGAGTAAGGTGTTGCCTTCCTTTACCTAGCCAATGGCTTCACTTGAAACTCAAGTGGTCTTTCCAACCCACGTGGCCATGTGACAGAGATGAGAAAGATGTCATCCAATCTGTCTGGCACTCTGCCAGCATGCTTCAAACTCCAATGGCCTGGGCTATTCCATCCTTCCAAAATACCAAGATGGGGAGCAAGCAGCAAGGCATCCAGGGGCTTCCCCAAGACCCCTTCGCTACACTCCTGTCTGCAGACAAGATATGGGGTCAGCTGGCAGGTTGTGCAACCCGCTATGAGCCCTGCTGAGGCCAAGGAGGCTTGTCCTTTTCTTCTGGCCACCTGAAGCCCCTGTGAAGAGTTTGGTTCCACAACTACTTTTTTCTTCACAGGACAGCTTTGCTCCTGTTGGCTATTGAAAGTCCCTGGAGTCCTGTTTCAACTTTAATGGCTTTAAGGAGCCTCTCAGGCATTAGCTGTGCCGCCCAGTTCCACTTGTGGAAAGTAGGGTGAGATCAAGGAGAGGCCGGGCGCTCCTGCCTCTTCACAGGCCTGGGGCTCTGAGGTCTGGCTCAGCTCCTCACCTTGATTCTCCAGGATATGGGGCAACTAGAGGCTCTTCACCTTCTTAGCTGTAGGCAATCGGGAAAGGGGGATTAGTCGGCAAAATCCCAAACCCAGGTGCTAAAGAAGGGATTGTGCAATTCTTGAATTTCCAGAGTCACATTTTGAAATTTCTAGTTACGAGGAAGATAATTCAGGCTTGTGCTCAGAGAACATGCTGTGTCGTATTTAGACCTATGGGTTTATTGTTTGCAGAGTTCTTCTAAACAAGTAGGCAATAATCCAATGCTAAGAAGTAATCTATGGGAGATAAAGGTTGGGCCCACTTACTGTAAGTCCATGTTGGGTCTGCTTGCAGCTTGTTCCTGGATGCCCCGGAGCAGTGCAACGCACTGTGGTCAATCTGTGTTTACTCACGTGGTACGAGGGCTCAGTACTGTCCAAACTGTCAGGCTGTTCTAAAATATTTGGAGTCCTTTAGAATGCTCCTTCAGTGACCATTCGGCAAATAAGCTCCTTGTATTTACTCACCACCTGCTTAAGGAGCCAAGAGAAGAATCTGTGTGACAGTGAGACTGTCCTCACAGGATCCCACCCCACAGAGATACACCATCAGTGAACAAAGGGCAACCTTGTGTGATAAGAAAGATGAACAATAAAGAAAAATATCCTTGGATACACCTAGCACACCCCATCCCCAAGGTTCAAGGGTCCTTTTGGAATAGGGGGCAGGAAGAACGTAAATGGTAGAGGAGACTGATGACTTTGGGGGAACTGTTTTCTAGGGAAATTTAAGACATGACAGGATGGTTACATAGGTGGACTCACAGTGACTGTGACAGTGTACTTAAGACCTGGGGAAGTTCAAAGCAGGCAAAATCTTGGTATGCATGGGGTGGGGTGGGCACAAAATCCCATCCTGGGGTGAGAAGCTATTGGCATTTGATAAAAGCTAGGAGAGGAAGGGTCAATTTTCTTTAAAGATTGACCCCTTGCTGAGCACACTCCAGGGCAAGCCCCATCCCTAAGAGCAGTTGGCTCATACAAATAGGACCGGATGGAGGGGAAGAGAGAAGAAAGCATCAAGTTGGGTGGCTGAGAGATGAGGGTGGGGTTTGGGATGCAAAGCAAATATGTTCAAAGGATAAAGTTCTCCACGTCCCCCTGGCAATGGGCAGAGACACCTTGATGTTGGCGTTGTTCTTTATCAGTCAGGGGCAGAGCAGATGGCAGTTCCTCTGTGCATCCTGGCTTGATGCCTGGCTTGGTGGCCAAAGATGGTTTATGCCTAGGATACATAAAAATCAAATTAAATCAATTCCAGGAAGCACAGCACTGAAGAGGAAGATAGAGATCTGCAGACTGCCATGCCATGAAGCACAGATGGAGGATGGCACCAGCCACATTGGAGTGGCTCGACCACAGGGTGCGAGTCTGTGGTGATCAGAAGGGAGAGAAAGAGAACTGGAGCAGCCTGAGCATTATGAAGAGAGATGGAACTGGAAACTCAAGGGTGGAGAGGAAGAGCCTACTGTGAGTGGCTAGCCTGGCCACCTGGGGCTATGGTGAGGTCCCATCCTGAGCTGCTGGTGAAGGTCATGCCTGTGCCCACAGATAAGTAGCTGCAGGGGTTATGTTATCACTAGAGAACATGGAGATGTCCCTGGTCAGGGTAGCCTTGGGGACCATGTGTATGTCCAGGAGCTGTGCAGATCTGGCCCCACACCGTTGTAGCATTCTGGAGCTGATCCCATCTCTCATCACCAGCAGCAACCGCAGCAGCAGCAGCACTTGGGAGAGCAGGCCCTGTGCATAGTGGAGCTGGCCCTGGTGGCAAGGGTGTGGGAGACCTGACCCATCACTTGTCTCCAGTGGAGTGGTGATGTCCCCTCTGCTCCCTGCCACTTCTGGCAGAAAGCTGTCCACAGGATCATGAGCTCGGGAGAGTTAGTCTTGCTCCCCATGGTAGAGCTGGTCCTGGTGGGCAGCACAGTAGAGTCCTGGTGGAGGGGGCATGTGGGAGCCCGAAACTGGAGGTGTGATCTTGGGAGAGCTGGTCCCTGCCACTCATCTGTTGTGAGGTGGTACAGACACAGGGGTCATGCCCCTCTACTTCCCCCATCTCCTCTTGTGGTAGTCAGAGAGTTGGCCCCAAGGGCATGAGAGCTGGAGAGCTATCCCTGCCCCTCGCTAACTGTAACACTCTGTAGAGCAGGTCCTGCACCTCACCAGGGCAACAGAGAGGAGCTGGTCCTGAAGGCTGAAGGCACAGATGAGCCAGCCCTAAGGGTATGAGAACAGGTGAGCTGGCCCAGTCCCTTGCACGTGGGAAAGTGGTCCCCATGCCTTGACTGGGCAGCACAGTGAGGCAGGCTATGCAGGCATGGGTGTGGTCGAGCTGGCTTCTAGGGCTTGAGAGCAGGAGAGCTGACTCTGCCTTCTGCTGACCGGCAGCACGGGGTGGCCTAGGTGGGGCAGTGCTGGAGAGCTCACCCTGGTGGTGAGAATAAGTGAGAGCTGGAGGGCTGACCAGCTCTCCTACCACCCAGGCCCAGATCCTGGGCTCTGAGTTGGCCCTGCCGGTAGCCTATATCACTTGTGAATGGCTGGGAATTCACAAAAGCGATAGTCATGCTGATCGAAAGCTGTAGACTCTCCGTGGCACATGGCAACAACAGGATAGCTGGGGAAAATCCCAAAAAGGATCCAGTATTGTCGGTGTCACAAAAGCCAGAGATCTGGAACCAGACCAATGGACTTGTTCCACGGAACATTTTCAAGTGAAGATGTGTGGCCACACAGTGACGTACTACAGCTTCTATGATGAGATTCTATGCTTTGTTGTTGTTCGTTGTTGTGTGCTTTTTATTTTGGGCGGGTTGCAAGGATAAAGGGTGGATATGAAGGAATGGGGAGATGAGCAGGACTTCGAGTTCCACAAAGAATCCATTAAAAGCCTAAAAGAATTCTCAGTGGATTAGTTAAACTATCGTTAGTAAAGAAAAAGTCCATGTGAAGTGCTTTTCTTAATGTCTAGGGAAAATATCCATTTGCCTTCTAATATTTCTATCAAAGAAGGGGGTTGGGGCTGGAGAGATGGGTCAGTAGTTAAAAGCACTGGCTGGTCTTTCAGAGGACCTGGGTTCAATTCCCAGCACTCATATGGTGGTTCATAACCATCTATAACTCCAGTTCCGGGGGAGCTGACACCATTTTTGACCTCTATGGGCACCAGGCATTCATGTGGTTCACATCCATCCATCTAGACAAAATACACATAAAATAAAGCCAGGTTGAAAAAGGGAGGGGGGGGGGGGGAAGGGAGGGGGAAGGGGAAGGGGGGAGGGGAGGGAGGGGGAAAGGGTGAGGGGAAAGGGGAAGAAGGGGAAGGAGGAGGGGAAGAGAGGGAGGAGGGGGAAGGAGGGGGAAGGGGGAAGGGGGGAAGGAGAGGGGAAGAGAGGGAAGAGGGGGAGGGGGAGGGGGGAGGGGGAAGGGAGCTGAAAAAGTGGATACTCAGGGAGTGGGTTTTGAGTCTAGAGTGGCTGAGGAGGTCAAAACATAGTCACTGTGCCAAACTTTTATCCCAAGGAAGTCAGACCAGAAGAGGCAGGTTTCATACACAGTTCTCTGTGAAGCACTTCCCCAAACAGCTTTGCAACCAGGGCTTGTGGGAGGTTGTAGCTGCTGCTCACTGCTCACTGCTAGGACGATGTGAGCCAAGCCAGCCACACAAGAATCCCTTTCCTAAGGCAAATGTGGCTGGGCAGTGCCTTGGCTAAGGACCAAGGAAAATCTTTGGACAGCTTTCTCCCTTTTAGTCATAGAGCTCAAAATAAAGGCCAAACCTAGGAAGAGGCGTTTATTTCCCTTCAAAGCTCTACTGTACGGCAGTTCCCCAACATGGTGTCCACACTTGTCTGATCTGCTTCCTGCTGCATCACTTGTACCGGCATCTCCCGTAGCCACACCACCCGGGAGTTCTACATGCCCATTCCTTTAGGCTGTTCTTTCTTCTTCTCTTCTTCGGCTTACACTGTTTATCTACATCAGCTCGTTTCTCCAATGATATCCACAGTTCTCCTCTGTAACAATTTGGGAAACACCCCTGAGCTATTGCTTCCTGGGTGGGCTCTTTTTAGCCCCGCTGCTGCTTCCCTCTGGCTTCCAGCCCAGGGCCCTTAGAACAGAAGAACGAATGTGATGCCTTCATCAATCTACCATGTCGCAGCCACGCCATCCTTCCTTCTCTAGGGAACTCAATACATTTAATGTTTTTTTCTTTTTTGAAAGGGGGTGGGGATGGCAAAGGGGAGAAGACCATGGTCTGAATGGCTTTCTCTTAAGATTAACTCACATGGCAAAACCTAGTGCTGCCTTTCTGGCCCCAACAGCTGTTTCCTGATGTCATTTCCCAGAATTCCTGTGTCTCATCTTGCTGCTTTCTGCCTGAACCCACTGTTAGGATAATTTAGCATCCAGGGGGTCTTTCTCACTCATGTTTATGGTGTGTTATTTCTTTGTGGCTTTGAAGCAAATTCTATTGTTTAGTGTTTCTGGTTTATCAATGTCTCTCAATTTAATCTGCTCTCTTACCTTCCATAGCAATATGGAATATACTCCAGTCTGGAGAAGACCCTTCCCAGCATTCATGTGGGTGCTCAATGCCAGTTCCTGCCTTCCTCCCTCCTGTTCCCTAAGGCTCCAGCTTAAATCTGAACCGTGTTGTGGAAGGGCATTAGCTTAGCCTTTGGATTCGCTTCTATGATTTCTTACACATTCACATTTTTCTTCCTATTGTTGCTTTCCCTCCCCAGGAAATTGGATGTAAAGCATTCGCCCTGATTATTTCCAATCAGGACAGGGAAGACTCAGAAAGCCCTAACTTGCCACATTTCTGAAAATGACTAGATTGCACAATCTGGGAAAAGGAAGATGTGTATGAAGAAAAAGCTATGTTCTGAAAGGTGAAGGATGGGCAAGTGGGATTATGCATGATCAAACAGGAATTGCTCCATTCGTGGAGTGACAGTGTATAGAAATATCCCCAGCCACATCTCCTCAGCAGGGACAGAAGCCACTCACCTGGGGTCCCAGCAGGAGCTCACAGCACAAGGTGAGTTGCCAGAATATTCCAACATTTGCTCTTTGCAGATTCTTTTCCCCGCCAGCATTTGCTTGTTGTGTTTAATGTTCTGTCTCTTTCCTGAATCCACTAGATGGTTAGAATTCACTGGACATCATGCGCTCTGCGTGGAATGTGTAGTGTGCGTCTGTGTGAATTCAGGGAAGAGAGAAATTGGCCTTCTACAGATCCTCTGCAGGTAGCTATGTCGGTTAAAATCCCCCATGCAGCTCTCTGGAAACTTCCTTTACAGTTAGGTTTCAGCTGGCATGATTGGAATGCAATGTCCTTTTACTAACTGTCTGTCCAGAACCCTCAGACAGTAGGACTCCAATGAAACACATGGAAATGGAGAGCAAGAGGCCCCCTAGAATCCCTCTGCCTGTAGCCTTTGTTTACACGTGTGTGGGTTGATGTATGAAATCCAGTGGGGTTTGTTACCGATGTGTAAGGATAGATAGCCCAGCATTGCAGAAGCATCCTCTGCCCCAAGAAGCGTTCCTTTGTGTTTTCCTGGCCCTACAGCAGGATGAAGCCTTCGGTCGCCATTATTTTTTGCTTCTTGATCCTGGGAGTTGACAGCCAAAGATGGTTCCAGTTCATAAAAGAAGCTGGTCAAGGTAGGCTTAAAAGATGGGGGCCAGAGGTTGCATTTGTGTGTTTTAAGAATTTACTTGAGCAGGGACCACGTAATCAAGGGCAAACATGCTTGTGAAATCCCCATAGATAGAGTGGCAATGTGGCTCTTCTTAAGTAGTTTGGAGCTTTTTCTGGTCAGTGTTGGCCATTTTTTTGTGAGGATCCCAAGTCTTGGATCATGTAATGTTTGTTCAGCAGCCTTTACACAGGAATGTAGGAGCAATCTGTAGGTAAAAGATGGAGACTCACTAATAGAAATGGAGCTCTACTGCCCCCTTGTGGAGAGTGATGAACAGTTCACGTCTGTGTCTGGTTCCAGGGGAGGTGCAGGAGTACCGGTACAGCCCCAACCCACAGTGACGGCAGCCAAGGCTAATTGAGTTTTCCATCCAGAGTGGGCATCATCCAAGGAGCATTACATATGGAAATGAATTAGTTTTAAAATTAATCTTGTGGTGTAGGTGCCACTATTACCCTTTAAGGAAACCAATGCACAAAGAGCATTCATAAGCTATCTTAGAAAACCCCTGGAAGAGCAGAATTTAGCCCAGGTTGGCCACTATACAGCTCTGAGCACACACTTAATTGTTTGCCTGAGAAGAGGCGGATCATGGCATGGGTGGAAGGCAGCTCCACCATCAACAATGGAGACGACTTACCTGGAACATAGATTTGTTGGGGCTGAGACACAGACGAGAAACTGTCACCAAGGGAAATACAGCCCACCAGTCATTACACAACAAAAGTCATTTATTATTTGTTTGTTTGTTTGTTTGAGATAGGATTTCTCTGTGTAACTGAGTCCTGGCTGTCCTAGACCAGGCTGGCCTCACATTCACAGAGATCCATCTGCCTCTACCTCCTGAGTGCCTGGATTAAAGGTGCTCAGCCTCACAATGAAAGTTAAATGAACCTAGATATTAGGCTTTCCCTTCCTCCCTAGCTTCTTACCTTTGGTATTTCCCATTTATCATTATCTGGATCTGATTCCTTCAGTTCGCAGCTTACTCTCCTGTCCTTAGTTTAGATCGTTTTTTCTGTTTGAGGCACCTTCCTGAGGAGCAGGAGGGAAGGGCAATAATAAATGAGCATCTTCCACAAGCATTTCATGTGCGTTTGCCTCAGCTTTTCTGCAGAAGCACCATGGTGGATAACACTCTTCCCGGTTACTGGATAGGAGGTAGGGGTTTAAAACCTAGTGAGTCAATTGCCATCCAGCTTATGCTAGTCTGTGAGACATCCCCTGTTGCCTGCTGATGGAGGGCTGAGAACTGCTCTGGGTGAAATAGAATCTGGACATCCGGGTGGACTCAGAACAGAACTGCACTCACTCTCTCTGCCCGGAGAGCAGTTTCCTTCATTGCTTGTGCTGTGGCTGCAGCAGTAACTGTAGCGCTTGGGAAGCCGAGGCAGAAGGATTGTGAGTTTCAGGCCATCCAGGAATATATGGAGACATCGGCTGTCTCTAAAGGAAAAGAGAACACAAGAGAAAGGGAAGGAATGGAAGAAGAGGGAGGGGAGAGGAGGAAGGGAAGTGATCTCACCTCACACCTTAGACGTTTCCCTGGACCACTTCAGAGAGAACTTCCTATTACAACCATTGTCGTGTGATGAGACGCTCCCTAGAGATCACCTCTCCTCTACATGCTTTTTGAACAGCCAAAGACAAATACAACAGAGCTAAGATGGGGATCCATTGGAATAAAACTCGCTCCCATGTACTTCTTGCACAGACACGGGGCAGTAAGAACTATTTATTTCAAGCCAGCAACATTTCTGTGGGTTTTGGGAAATGCTGGGATGAGTTGGATAGACATGTTGGCCCTCTGTTTAACCTAAACACAATTTCCCTCACCACCCTCTTCCCTCTCCAGGGTCTAGAGACATGTGGCGAGCCTACTCTGACATGAAGGAAGCCAACTGGAAAGAGTCAGACAAATACTTCCATGCCCGGGGGAATTATGATGCTGCCCGAAGGGGTCCTGGGGGAGCCTGGGCTGCTAAAGTCATCAGGTAACACAGGTCTGGGTGAGCAGAGGTTAGCTGCCTTGAACAGCCAGGAAAGAGCTCTCTTCTGCATCCTGTGCATAGCACCTGTTACCTCTCCATTTTCCTCTTTCCTGTGCATGGCACTGGGAGTGGTTGGTGGTGATTGCTTAGGGATGACTCCTACCCTCTCTGTCCTGCTGCCGCTCCTCCAGCATGAAGCCGACAGCCTGGGCAAGGATAGGGGTTCACCCAGGCAGGATCACACCAGCCTCTCCCTTCCTAGTGTTCCTGGGCTTCTCTTACAGTCATCTCTTGAAGAGAGGAGGCCTGGAGGTGGGGCTATTGCCCATCAGCTTGGTTAAAAATCTTCTTGTGTGTCCTAATTACAGTAATGCCAGAGAGGGCATTCAGGGGTTTACGGGACACGGAGCAGAGGACTCAAGAACTGACCAGTTTGCCAACAAGTGGGGCCGGAGTGGCAAAGACACCAACTACTTCCGACCTACTGGCCTGCCTAAAAAATACTGAGTTTTCTCTTCATGTTGTTCCCAGCCATGCAGCCCCAAGAAAAGGGGCAATTACTGAGTTGAGTTATTTCCTAAACTCTGGATCCCTAAACATCCCAATGTGCTGAATAAATACTTGTGAAATGCAATTTGTCACTGTTGTTTTGAAAGAGCACAGGGCAGTCACACTGAGGACTGTGGGCCATGTGGATGGGCAAGGAACATCACTTCCTTTCTTCTCCTTCTCCTTCTCCTTCTTCTTCTCCTTCTCTTTCTCCTTAAGAAAGAGACACGAAGTGATGGGAATTGGGCAAGAAAACCCTGTGTATGGTTTCAGTTATGAAGGTAAAAACTAGATAAAAGCAATGCATTCTGGGTACGGTCCAATGACCACATGATCGCCTAGCACATGTGAGGCCCCAGCTTCCATTCCCCTCCCCATGAAAAATCAGTCAGTTCTTACTTAGTGAGATATGACTTATAAAGACTGATGACAAATCAGAAGCCTTCTGGGATTGTTTTAAAGTCTGACACAGAGAAAGCCTCAGCTCTAGAAGCCTCTACAATCTCAACTTTTCAAAAGGACCAGCCACTCCCATTTTGTAAAACATAACAGATATATTTGCAATAAATCATTTCCCCTGTGGTAGAAAGGCTTTAACACCAAGCTGGGAGGTGGTTGCACACGCCTTTAATCCCAGCACTCGGGAGGCAGAGGCAGGTGGATTTCTGAGTTTGAGGCTAGCCAGGTCTACAGAACGAGTTCCCAGACAGCCATGGCTACACAGAAAAACTTTGTCTCAAAAACAAACATCAAACAAAAAACCAAAACTAACTAAGTTTTGACACTCCTCCACCACCTGCAACCTGAAAGAAATTATCAAAAAGCAAATGCATACTGACCCATGGTGGACTCACTTCATCGGCGACCAGCTCCAGGGTGGAGGTGTAGCCTGGGGGTGCTCCCTTTACACAACCTTGAAGACACTCCAGTCTTGGAAATTGGGGTTCAGATAACCCATGCAGTTTCTTTACCAAACCACACCCTTCCCTGGGTCATGCTGGCGGGCATCCCCTTTCTGTCTGGGCGGCTCTGTTCTCTGTCATTTGCTGCACCCTCAGACTCTGGGCTCCTGTTGGTCCCTTCCCTGCCTCAGGGTCCTGGTCCCAGAGGCATCTCCCAGCTTCTCCTTCTCTGAGATATAAACTAGTTTGTATCCTTTGCATAAAAAACATTTAAAGCTGTGCCTCCTTCTCTTCTCACACGCTCTGTCTAGACTAGAACGGACTCTCTGTACCCGAAGTACATTAGAGCCACCGTCTAAATGTCCTCATAGCGCTCTGTCCGGGACTTACTGAAAACCAGAGCTTGTCTTTGCCAGAGTGTATCTGGCTTCCTGCTCTATCACCGAGTAAAAGCTGAATGACTTGATTGACAGCTCCCCTTCTGCCTCGGTGACCACGGGGCCACCGGGTGACCACTGTTCTCAGTTGTTTGTTTCATTAGATTCTTGCTCTTTAATTATCCCTCTTAAAAATAGCCTTGGTAACCTGGGTAACCTGGGGAGCAGCCAATATAACCACACACCCAAGCCACTCAGCTAGCCTGAAGCTAGACACAACATTCTTAATGATTTGCTACAACTAGTGATTATATTGAAGTTGACAGTTTGAAACCATTTCCGTAGGCTGGCAATGTATCTCAGCAGTTGAGAGTCCTTGCCTATTGCCAGGCAGTGGTGGCGCACGCCTTTAATGCCAGCACTCGGGAGGCAGAGGCAGGCGCATTTCTGAGTTCGAGGCCAGCCTGGTCTACAGAGTGAGTTCCAGGTCGGCCAGGGCTACACAGAGAAACCCTGTCTCGAAAAACCAAAAAAAAGAGAGAGAGAGAGAGAGTCCTTGCCTATGATGTCCTATGCTCAATCTCTAGAACCTTGAAAAAAACAAAACAAGACAATGGAGAACACACACACACACACACACGCATATTTTTACATATAATTAGTTCTGTTAATCATTCCTCCAACAGATGTACTCCAAGTGTCACGCCCACTGATCTTCAGAATGAACCTCATGAAGCCCCTGGCAAAGCTCTGTGGTCTGTGTTGGTAAGAGTAACACAGGGCCAAGAAGGGGCAAGAACGAAGCTGGAGCAGATCACATTGATGTGAGTGAACTGTAGAGATATCTCCAGGGATGAATTGAGACATATGAAAGATCCACAGCACAAAGCAGAGAGAGAGGGAGGGGGGGAGAGAGAGAGAGAGAGAGAGAGAGAGAGAGAGAGAGAGAGAGAGAGAGA
>JADRCH010000702.1:351999-369612 GCA_019843965.1 Rhynchomys soricoides | reverse complement strand
AGAGAGAGAGAGAGAGAGAGAGAGAGAGAGAGAGAGAGAGAGAGAGAATCAGTTAAAATATCTGTTAGTTCCAGAGAACTTGGGTATGACTTTTTCCTCCTCCCCCTCCCCACTGCTGCCTGCCCCCTCTCTTCCTGGGAGGGGTCAGAAAGACTAGAAATTTGTATGAGGAAAAATGAGGAAAAGAAAGTCACCATCCGCAACCTACAGAGCCTGTTCAAACTGGATTTGTATGAGGAAGAACAGGGAAAAGAAAATCACCATCCGCAACCTACAGAGCCCGTTCAAACTGGATTAGGAAGGGGAGAGGAAAGAAATTGTAGTGAACAGGAAATCCAGTTCATCATGCTGCCCCATGGCTTGCAGTCATCACGGGTAACTAAACTAAGTCTTCAAGGTTAGGGTTTCCAATCCCACAAGACTGTTGATTACCTATGAGTGACTAGAGAAGCGTGAACAGAACGTTGTTCTCATTCAAGGTCAACAGAAAGGGGTCTTGGGGGGAAAGAGAGAGAGAAATAAAGCTACTTTCTGGTTATAAAAGTAATTCTGTGAGAGAAGGACCAGGACTGCTTGGTTGTGTGCTGACAACTCAGAAGGTATCATAAACAAGAGTCACAGCTCATTCATTTCCTGCTCCTGAGAGTCTAAGAGAAAAGAAACTTCACAGAGCATGTATGCACATTTCAGTGTACTAGTATGAACCTCAGATAAAAGGATTAAAAACAAAAACCAACCAAACAAGAGTTTCTGGGCACCGTGGCACCTGCCTATAGTCCTAGCTGCTGGAAGTGGAGGAGGTATAGGATGATGAGTAGCAGGCGAGCCTGGACTATATAGCTTGGCCCTGACTCAAAGAATCAAATCAAAGAAAGAATAAAAACCCACAAGTGGGTGCTAAAACTTAAGCGGATGTAAGGTATAAATCAGCACTAATGAATTGCTGACATACCTGGACATGGCAGTTGTTAAATACACCGTGTGTGTGTGTGTGTGTGTGTGTGTGTATGTGTGTGTGTGTGCTGAGCCATCTATCCAGTATGAGAAATGTGGCACCTTCTCACATTAAGATTTTGCTTATTTATCTCTGAGGTCAAAACAGGTCCTTTAAAGTTTCTTCTAGATTTAGAACTTTTACAAATTTTGTTTTGTATATTCAGTTCTTCATCCAGATTCAGCTTGTATTAAAGTCCCGCATCCAAGCGTCTCCATCCTCCTCTTCCCTGGCTAAGTAATTTTTTCCCTTCCCTTTCCCCTCCTCGTTCCAGACAAAGGACAGGTAATACTGATATGTGTGTTCTGTGCTCACTCCTGGTCCTGAGTGGACACATTGAGGGAGACCCTACGAATCCTACAGGTTCCCGGACCACGCTGGAGTGTGACGGCAGGGGGCGCTGTGGGGGAGCTGCGCCGGGCGCTTTGGGCTCTCTGGCGCGTCCTCTCGCCTCCTCCGCGGCTTCCGGTACCGTTGGCGCGCAGCAGCATGGATCGTAACCCGTCTCCTCCGCCGCCAAGCTGTGGTCAGGAGGATGAAGAGGACCTGGGTGGGGGAGACCGCATCGGGAGCACGGTCTACAGCAAGCACTGGCTTTTTGGTGTCCTCAGCGGGATCATCCAGGTGCGGAGACTCGCGCAGGCGCCCTCCGTACCAAGGGAGTGGCTGGGATGTTGGAGGTTCGCGGGTGTCGATTTACTAACTTGCCAGGACAACACCGTGCACGTCCTTTACTCGGCTTTTACTTCCTAACTCCATTGTCACCTATGAAGTCGAGACCCTACCATTCGTGTTTTGTCGGTTCTTGTTCTAGTGGAATACATAGTTTTGAGTCAGACAACCCTGATCACCGAGACGCGAGCTTATCCCATGCTGGAAACACGACTCCTTAACCCAGATCCTTGATTTCTTTCACAGTTTCTTTAAAACAAGATAACCAGTATTATCGTAGACAAGATTTTGTATAGGTTGAGATTATAATGAGGCTGCCAATAGATGTGAGTTTTCTGCCTATTGTTGTCCATGTTGCCAATTTCCGTTTTCTCTGAGCCATTTTCTACATTGCCAAAACAATCTTCCTTTCTATTATTTTTAAAGGTCGTTCTTGTTGCTCATAGGAGAAAACTTTATATTTCCTAACTGGGGATCCAAGGCTGGCTGTACCCTCTTCAGCCGTATTTCCATACATTGTGTTCCATCACCAATAGACTGTTGGCCATCTCCAGACTTGCACTGTACTTTCTGAGCTCTTGTGGTCACCTCCGAATGCTCACCTCATTTCCCCAGGACAGAGTCCTACCCTCCCCATAAGATTTAGGTTTTTTTACCATAGTTCTTTTGCCAGTTCAGCCCAGCCTGCCTCTTCCTACGTGACTGTCTGGTTATACGTCTTCCCTACATAAATCCTAAACCGTTTGAAACCAAAAGGTTATATTGTTCTCATTTTCCACTGCAGTGCCTACAGACCATATTTTCTTGAAGAGTGTATAATGTGTAGATCTATCCAAGGCTGTGGAAAGCTTTTGGGGCTGCTTGGCAGGAATCTGACATTGGGTGAGGACAAGGAAGTGAGCTTCAAGCAGGAATTTGACTTTGGGCTAAGACACGAAGTAAGTTCAGGCAGGAATCTAATTTTAGGCTAGAAGGAATAAACTTCAGGCATGAATATGACTTTGGGCTAGGACTGGGAAGTAGGCTCAGATATCTTGGTCATCCTGATAAGCCCTTACAAAGACAGAAAAGTGTTTATTGTTTTGCTTGTTCCTTAAGCTAGAACTGACCTTACTACTTGCATGTCATTAAAATGGTATAAAAGCAGACTGGGAAAAAATAACCCGACTCAGCCTTAAAACTGGCTTGCTGTCTGTCTAATTGTCTTTTCAATCCTCACTCCTGCTCTGGAGAACATGTTGACTGACTGAGTCGACTTGGTCACAAGACACTAGTTTTTAGAGACTGTTTTGTCAGAGGAGATACTTTGGAGATACCGAGACTTCTAAGTGATAATATTTTACCTGAAGAACTATGAATATTTTAACTGATTTTTTTGTTTGTTTGTTTCTGAAGATTGTCACACCTGAAAGTGTCACATCTGGCTCAGATGATGAGGAAGAACAGGTGGAGCTTGCTGAAGAAATGGAGAATGAAATTTGCAGAGTCTGGGATATGTCCATGGATGAGGTATGCAGATGGAAGTGAGATTCTGAACAGACAAAGTGAGGAGGTGGTGAAGGGGTTGGAGAGATGGCTCAGTGGTTAGGAGGACTTTCTGCCCTTCCAGAGGTCCTGAGTTCAATTCCCAGCAACTGCATGGTGGTCCATAGCCATCTATACTGGAATTTGAGGTATACATGCAGATAGAGTACTCATAGACATTAAATAAATAAATAAGTAAAAAGGTTCATTCCTTTCCTGTTTGCAGAAAGGCCTATTCAGTGATTGTAGTCTCTCCAGTTTGTGGTTCAGAGTATGAAGTCTCGGGAGCCGTTGATGTTAATGTGTACAATTCCACCCTGTGGTCGCCATGGTGTATTTAACAAAGGTGTGAACTAAGACAGCTATCACATCACTAGGAAGTATAATTCCATGGAGCTACTCACACGGTGCATATTTAGTTGTTGTACCTTACATTACCAGGTGAGATTCATCTCTTCGGGGCACATGTGCACTCTTGGGTCGCCTGTTTGGTGTGCCCTTTAGGTGGAACAGAATCTGTAGGGAGGAAGTACCAGGCTGTTGTCACATTGCAGTCAGATTTTTTGTTTTGTTACCTGGTGGTGTGACACACACCTTTAATCCCAGCACTCGGGTGGCAGAGGTAGGTGGATATCTGAGTTCAAGGCTAGCCTGGTCTATAGAGTGAGTTCCTGGACAGCTAGGGCTACACAGAGAAATCCTGTCTCAATAAAACCAAAAACAACCCCTCTCGCTTTTCTATTTTGGAAATCTAACTCCTGATATTGGATGTATCTCAGTTTTAAGTTGTAAGTTTAAGTTTTTTAAATATTTATTTATGTATCTGAGTACACTGTAGCTGTCTTCAGACGCACCAGAAGAGGGCATCAGATCCCATTACAGATGGTTGTGAGCCACCATGTGGGTGCTGGGAATTGAACTCAGAACCTCTGGAAGAGCAGACCATGCTCTTAACCACTGAGCCATCTCTCCAGTCCAAGTTCTAAGATCGTGCAGGGTAAGATTTAGGAGGTGACTCTTTCCCCGCACCCCTTTCTCTCCCCAGCCTCTAACAGCCAGCAAATGTGTTTGAATAAGTCAATGAGAATTCTAGGTGGACAGAAAGAAACCATTTATGTCAATCTATTACAGAATAAGAGGGGGTCATTGTCTGGTGCAGCACAGTCGGGTTTTGACTGGTTTATGGAATTACTCCACTGTCTTGGGACTGGGTACCACAAAGGCTCCTAGGTTACTTTTGTCTTTTGCACACTTCCTGGCCTTAGATTTTCCCCAAGGGAAGACAGGAAGTCAGCATGAAGTTAGACTTTTAGGGTTGTCTGAATTGTGCAGCTTGATGAACAGGATTCAGCGTCAAATTTGGTAATCATCTTTGTTTGTAGGATGTGGCTTTATTTCTCCAAGAATTTAAGGCTCCTGACATATTCATGGGGGTGCTGGCCAAGTCCAGGTGTCCCCGATTAAGAGTAAGTATATAGTTCTTTTCTCTTGCTTTGCTTATTAGCTCTAAGCCAGTAAATCAGTGTACCAATACTTCCTGAACATTCTTAGGTAGAGAACTCCTTGCAGTGACTAGATAGATGAGGAAGACCAATGCTTTGATTTAATAGCTATGGAAATCAGATTGGCACAGCCATGCATAGCCACGCTAGGCTGCTAATGCTCGACAGAACAAGGGACAGTGTAAGCGTTGGCCCGCCACTTGTGCCTCAGTTCATTGTTCCTTTCATTCACAAGCCCTCCACTGCCTAAAAACATCCTGAGGTTGTTGTCGCTCAGGACTTCCACTCTCTGATTGTGAGGACTTTCCGCATGGTCTTCCTGGCCCAGGGCTGCCTGCATCCCATCTCACCAGCATGGCGCCCTTGCTTTGTTTCCCTTCCCTTTTCAGTCCTCGTCAGTAACTCAGTGTGGCACTCTTCTGCCTTCTCAAATAAGTTCTCTGTGGTTATTGCTGAGAGCAAGCTCCCAAGAACAACAGATGGAACTACGTGAGCAGTGCAGTGTCCCGAGCTTTACTGCCATTTACGTCTCTGTGCAGTGCACATGATGCATGACTCTCAATGCATGTTGCTCCTATGAGACACACTTAATAGATGAAAGAAAGAGGCTTGGAGACTGAGTCCAGAACTCACAGCTTGTTAGAGACAAGCTGGGGTTTGAGCCTAAGCCCAACCCCACTATAACCTTATTGTTGCTTTTTCTTTGAGATGAAGTGCAAAATTCCATACAGTATATTTACAAATTGAAAGCTGAAGTAAGATTTTTTTTTTTTTAAAGAAGATATGTGTGTGAGTGTGTGCACGTGCACTTTGTCTACATGTATATCACACACTAGAAGAGGGCACCAGATCTCATTATAGATGATGTGAGCCACCATGTGGTTGCTGGGGATTGAGCTCTGGACCCCTGGAAGAGCATCCAGTTCTCTTAACCGCTGAGCCATCTCTCCAGCACTTTGAATTAAGATTTTTATTTAGTGGATTGCTCCTCCCGGATTTGGTCCTACATTAACTTGAAGTGTTGGTAATTTTGTGGGGTTGTCTCGTGGATTTTACTATTTTAAATATATTGAGTTGTGATTAGTTCAGGAATTAGCCACACTGTTGTAAATATGTCCTAGTGACAGTCTACTAAAGCAGGTTCTCAGCCTGTCTGGATGGTATAATCACTAGACCCCCGGTCTTACATTAATTAGTACATCCTAGATCACTGGTACTGAGCCCACTTCAGGAGCGTCTGATCCAGCAGGTCGGGGCAAGACCCAGGGTGTCCACTGTATTCTTCCAAGACGTCAGTGCTTTAGACCAAGGTCATACCCTTTTCAAAAGCTTTGTCCTACAGGACCTTCAAAAGTCAGGCCACATCTCCACGGGAAATCCTAGGCAGTGTTTGACATCGCCAGGGATTCTCATGAGCAGCCCAGTCAGGAGGCTGTCCGTTGGCAGAGAGCTCACTCATGCTCTCTGTTGATAAGAGAGTATGTGTTTTCTGCCCCAACACTTTGATCTTCCCAGAGTTTGATGCGCCTGCATCTTACTAGAACTCTCTTTAGTCCCTCTCACACTTCCATCAGTCTTTCCCCTTCCTGTTTCTTCTTATGTCTTAGTGTAGACTCTGTCCTGTAGACCCTTGCTTTACAGTCATTTCTGTAGTGAGTCCCTGTGTTGTTACTACAGGGTTGAGCTAGCGACCTCCATCTCTGCCTTCAAAGCTGGGCTTACTGGCATAGCCAGCTTAGCTCTGTGATTCTTACCCTCATAAGTCATAGCTCTCCTCTAGTGGTACCACAAAGCCCCGACTCCCCTTTCGGTAACTAGTGCAACATCCAGCTTGGTACAGGAATTTTCGACCTGCATGCTGTATTTTCTAATCCCGTGTTCTCTGTTCTAATTCAGTGATTACCACACTGATCAGTGTGCCCCTGGTAAACACTGGCTCTGGAGGCTTTACTCTGGAGATTCTGATTCAGTGGAGTTGATGGGACTTGGAAAGTGTTGACAAATTCCTTAAGTGTCATGTCTCAGCAAGTGTAGAAACCCTGTATGCACTGTGTGAATGCACTGTGTCTTTTTGTCTTTGCTTTTTCTGTAGGTGTGACTAGTTAGTATCTGTGACTGGGAAATTGAGGTAATTTCAAACCTAGGAGCCCAGCCATACGTTCTCTCTTCACCTTCCAACAGACTGTTGGCCAAACCTTTGGAGTCTTTGGCTCCATGCATTTCCATGCATGCCACTCCTGCCTCATTGGTAGTGGCTCTGTCTTCTTGAGCTGAGCATCCCGGTATCTAACATCCAGGCTCTGGATCGCTGCAGCTTCCCAGTTGTAGATCTTGGGCAGGTTGCTTGACTTTCCTGGTCTCCAGTTTTCTCATTTGAAAAGTGGGGACAGTACAGTCCCCATGGTGTACTTACTGTGTTAAATGATACATGACAACATGGTTCAGTATCTTATTTCCTCTTTGAGAATCTTCATGGCTCCAGAGGCATTGTCCCGTTTGAAGTCTAAACTCTTGAGCCAGGCAGTCAGATGTTTTAGTCCTGACCCTTTTCCTCTGCTGTATTTGTGTGTGCTTGGCTTTCCTGCTGCTCTCGCCATTCGTCGGCTGTGTGAGAACCTCTCCTCAGTGACACTTCCTCATCTGCCTTCTAGCTTCCTCTGTGTGTCCTTGCTCAATTCCAGGAGCCGAATGAGCTAAGTGTGTAAATATGGATGCTGGCGGTTCACGGTCATATCCTGTCTCCCACCCCCCCTTGGTGCAGCAAAGGCTTTTTTGTTCAAGTTGCCATCCTTTGTGGCTTTTACCTTACAGCCATTGTGACCTGTGGAATTTGACTTGACAGGAAATCTGTGTGGGGATTTTGGGGAATATGGCTTGTTTCCAGGAGATATGTGTGTCCATCAGCAAGTGCGAGGATCGTGGGTAAGTACTACTACCCAGTAGCTGTGTTTCCCAGAATGGGTTCTAAGTCTCTATCCCAAGGCAATCCTGGTCCCTACGAGAGGTGGCAGTATGGAGTGCTCCTTGTCTCAGGAGCACCTTGTGTTGATGAGGCTGAGGCTTCTGTGTAGCTATGGAGGTGAGTCAGGGCGGAGCCTGTGCATCCACGGGAAAAGGCATGAGCCATCAGAGTGAGTGGCTAGTGGAAGAGTAAGAGGCATGAGCCATCAGAGTGAGTGGCTAGTGGAAGAGTAAGTAGAGCCTAACTTGGGGCTGGGAGCAGCTGGCCAGAGTCCAGAACAGTGTAAACACAGAGCATCCAAGGACTCAGAACTAGTCTGGAAACTCAATTGCTGAACAGGGCTGCTCTGGGAACTTTGACTTAGATCGGTGAGTGGGCCTTACCCATAGACCAGAAGATAAAGAGTCACTTCTGAAATTAAAAGGCTCAAGCCTGGAGGCTACTTCTCTACAAACCAGGAAGCTGTGGGCAGAGGGCTTTTCAGTAGTGGAGTCTCACTCAGCTGGTTACCATAGATCTGAGAGCACCGTGCACTTGCATGATAAATTTGATGGGTATATTCACTTTCTTGTTGATGGTTCATGGCTGTTACTGAGGTTCTTAATGAAGTCTGTGTCCAGCCTAAGTTAAAGCTATTGTCCTAGGCAGTTCTTATCAGAGGGCCATAGGGTTTATCCCTTTTCTCAAGTACCTGGGCCTCTTGAATTGTTTTTGTTATGATCACACACAAGGTACTCCATGATGAACTGAAGAGCACATGAATGGTGATTTTATGTCTCTAGAAAACAGATAAAAAGATGCACAGATAATTGAAAGAAATTTTAAGGAGAAATCATAAAGTTCTTTCATATCAAATTAAATGCAAAATGAGAAGTGTATTAGCAGAGGTGTAGAGCAGAGCAAGGAAGTGACTGCCGACAAGTCAGGGTCACCTGGGACAGAGGGAACTGCGATTTGGAACAGCGGGGGGTGGGGGGGTGGGGGGGTGGTGTGTGTGCTGCAGACAGACAGCTCTGTGTTATTCCTTAGAAGCACAAGTGCTTGCTCTAAAAGAGAGTTCTCAACCTTTGGGGTCGCATATCAGATACTTACGTTATGATTCATAGCAGTAACAAGTACAGTATGAAGTAGTAAAAACATCTATGCAGTAATAACAAAATAATCGTATGGGGGGGGGGTCACCATAACAAGAACTGTCCTAAAGGGTCGCAGCATTCTGCACCTTGACGGAGTTTTCTGCATTTATACTTTATCTTACAATTTAAAAAAAAAAAAAATGTTTAAATGAAATGAAAAGAGGTATCTGCAATGTGGCATGTAATGCTTCCGCTCACTGTGGCTCTGCAGGCAGGTGCTTCTGCAGTGTTTGTGTGACTCAGACCCACCCACCCTGCTGGAAACCTTCAGGTAAGTGTTTCTCATGGTGGGACCTGGGGAGGCAGAGGGAAGTCTCCACTGTTGTGGCCTTACCTATTGTCCAAGTCCATACTGAGCTCACGTTTGTCACGTAGGTTGTTGCTTACTTGCCTTTCCCAGGCAGAGGTGGCCAATGTCTGGATTAGAAGGATCCGGGAACACCCATCTGTTTACGCTAATGTTTGCTTCATCATGTCGAGTTCAACAAATGGTAAGTCGCCATGTAGCCCACGGAGGAAGAGTAGAACACATGCTAGGAAACTCCTGTAGACGGCTCGCTTTTTAAATCTTGTGTGTGAGTTTATGTTTTCATTTTTACAATGTGTAGCTCTTCCATGCTGGTGTGTGCTGGTTGTCCACCGAGGCCAGAAGAGGGTGTCAAATCCCCTAGGGCTGGAGTTATAGACAGTTGAGAGCTGCTTGCTGTGTGGTGCTGGGAATCAAACCTGGGTGCCCTGGAGGAGCAGGTGGTACTATTAATGGCTGAGCCATCTCTCCCGCCCCAGGAAGCCACTCTGCATCGCAGGAGGTTTAAATAGGCTCCTGGAGACACCCTGGGAGGAAGTGAGACCGAAGCACACTTGGCTCTGGGAGCAGCTTGAGGATTGTTCTTGGTTTCTCATTTGAACGCCTGTCTCCACTGCAGTTGACTTGCTGGTGAAGGTCGGGGAGGTCGTGGACAAACTCTTTGACTTAGATGAAAAACTCATGCTGGAATGGATTAGAAAGGGGGCTGCCTGGCTTCCGGAGCCACCCCAGGAGGACTCTGAAGAGCAGCCGGTGTTTTCCATTGTACCCTGTATACTGGAAGCTGCCAAACAAGTACGGTAGGTGAGCTCTTGTACAGAGTGCTGTAGGGAAATCCGATTGTTCAAAACATCCTTAGATGGAAGAGTCCTAGTTTCATTCAGTATGCAGGTGCTCTCATGGGTTTGTGGTGGCAGAGCATTTTCTTGACAAGAATCCTAAGTGTTGAAAGCATTTGATCTGGTGTGGCTTGCTCATAGGTGTGTTGTCCGTGTTCTTAGTTACTCGGGTGGACTAGAGAGTGAGACACTGTGGGATGAATTTAGGCTCTGAGAATCCTTCGGAAGAGCAACTCCATAAACCTAAGACAGCAGTCACTGACTAATTACAAAGGGCTGCTTCAAAGCCAAGGTGCCATCCCTTGGCTCTGCCTGATACAGTGGCTCTGTTAAAATTCTGCTAAAGTGTTTAGCTTGCTGTGGTTACCGACAGCAATTTTATGTATTTTAAATAATCAAAGAGAAAAGGTTTTCTTGCTTTATGTCAAACATGAAACAGCTCCATTGTACGCATTTGTTTTCTCTCTGTTTCCTCCTTGCGTCCGTATACCTGTCTAAGTAGGTGGGTGACTTGGGGGCTTCTGTGTCTTGTCATGAGAGGCAGGAGCTCAAGGGTTGTTAAACGATTTATTACTGATCACTGAGGTGTTACCGTTTGAATTGTCCACTTAGTTGTTAGCATAGCTTCAGAGCCTACTGGAGGGCGTTAAAAGCTATTCATTTTATCAAATGAAGTTTAAACTACACACACACACACACACACACACACACACACACGCAGGCACGCACGCGCGCACACACGCGCACACGCGCGCGCACACACACACGCACACACACAGACCTGCCTGCTTCTTCAGTATTCCCAGTGTGTAAATTGTTTGGGGAATGGGAGAGGACCGGAAGTCTTTACTTGCTCTTCCCCACCCCGCTCTCCTCACGGCCACGCTCCTGGCTCTTGCTGCCTGGCACACAAGCCTCTCTTCAAAGCCTTTGCACGGAAGGCTCTACACAAGTCTGTCCATCTGTGTTCTTGCTTCAGTGGAGTGAAGTTCCAGTCTTCAGATGGACCAGGCCCTTTTCCCTCCAGGCCTTTGCTCTGGATGCCTTGCCTGTGCCTCACACCTGCTCTTCAGATTCCTGTGGAAGCACCATTTCTCTTAAGATCTCTTCCCTGACTAAATTTCTGTGTGGTCTTTTAGTGCCTGAGCCCTCTAGTGTTAAATTCATTTCATTTTTTAGGCCATCACCCCTTTAATTACCTTCTCTCTCCCAGACTGGTATACTTTGTTAAGGTATCCCCTGTCTTCCTGGCCCCTGGCATTAAGTCCCCAAATGACAGATATTTTCGTCAACACAGCCGGAGAGCATCAGTACCATGGTGCCACGTGCGGTAGGCCTCCCATCCCGCCCATGGAAATCTCAGTATCACACACCCACGCACACTCATTCATGCTTCCCGTATACATTCACACACATGCGCACTCACACGTTTACACACATATTTACACACACTTATTCACACTCTCGCATATACACCTCACGTATTCACACACTCACATAAAGACACAGACACACCCACTTTGTTCTCTTTCCCCCCCATTTTAACGGAAGTGCTAGTGAGCAGAGTCTATTCAGTTGGCCATTTCATGCCTGCTGAGAGAGGGAATGGTTGCTGCTCGCTAGCCAGTGAAGTTATGAGTGCTTTTGCTGTTTGTGTCTGCTCAGTTCTGAAAACCTGGAAGGGCTGGATGCTTACATGCACGTCTTACAGCTGCTTACCACTGTGGATGATGGAGTTCAAGCGATCGGTAAGGTGGTTCTTGGAGCTCACTGTAGTTGCTCACTTAAGTGTTCACTAGCTTTAAATTACTATTTTTTAAAAACTATTTAAGTGCAGTGTCCTGATACTGGAAAAGACACGTGGAGTTTCCTTCTTGACCTGGTGTGCCATGAATTCTGCCAGCCCGATGACCCGCCTGTCATACTGCAGGAGCAGAAGACAGTGCTAGCCTCTGTCTTCTCAGTGCTGTCTGCCATCAGTGCCTCACGGGCCGAACAGGAGCACCTGATGATAGACAAAGGCAAGTGTAGTGTCCGCTCACCACATTAGATTGGTGTCCACCAGATCGTAAGTGCCACGCCTCTGTGCTCTTCACTGGGTTTTCTTTCACTTTTTCTCCGTTTAAGAAAACACCCCTGTTCAGTACCCTAGTCACCTAAAGTATTAGGTACAGAACATATGATAATGTTTTTAAAAGGCATCGAGGGGAGGCTTGGGGCGCAGCTCTAACGGGGTGCTTGCTTAGTATGAATGCATTTCTCCTTCAGTCCCCGGCACCAAAAGAAATCAGCACCAGACAGCGTGGCTCCAACCAGAGGTGCCGCCCTGTTTTATCATGAATACTTCCTAAAATGTCCTCTGTATTTTACTAATTCCACGTCTGTGCTCATGGATCAGCCCTACCTAGTGAGGACAGTGTCTTTTCAGTCTGATGGCTCAATGTTTTTGATGGCTTTGACTTTTTAATTCTGAATTAGGGTGAAGAGTTCACAGCCCCAAGTGCTTGCAGATGCTTCATTGGGACTGCGTTGAGCGTGTGCTGTGTCGAGGGATGTATTGGCTGGTCTGCCCATCTCAGAAGCGGTTTCGTGCTTCTCAGCTTACAGATTACGTTTATTCCTAGACATTTTATCTTTTGAATAGCTGTTCTCTGTCACATACTTTCTTCTACTGACTATTGCTGGTCTTTATGAAGGCTATTGATTTATATATTAATTTTGATTCCAGCCCCTTTACTGATCGGCCTGTAGTTTGATTTTGTTGTGCTTAGGGTCGACCCAGGGCCTTGTACACATAGCTGGACATCCTGTCCCTGAGCTGTATCCACTTTCCTGTCTTGTTCTTGAATTCTATCTGCCTGCCTGCTTATCTATCTATCTATCTATCTTAATGTGTATAGGTGTTTTGCATGCATATATAGGTATGCACCAGCTGCCTGGTGTTTATGAAAACCAGAAGAAAGTGTTGGATCCTCTGGGAAAGGCTTATGAGTCATTGTGGGGGAGCTGGGATTCGAACCAGGGTCCTATGGAGGAGCAGTCAGTGCTCTTAACCGCTGAGCCATCTCTCCAGCCTTTGTCTTATGTTTTTAGTGATAGGTCCCATAATAATCTTGATCTTTATCTGATATTAAGTTACATGTACTTTGTCATTTTTCTATCTCAGACTTCTTATTCTTATCTAAGTGAGTTGCCTAGTGTCTCTGGTGTTTTAAATATCTGACAGGAAGCTTCTTCTTTTGACTCTATAGGTACTGTCTCAAGATCTTCACCAGTTAGTGCTATTGGGTATGAGGTGCTTGTTCTTTTCTATTCAAGGATGTTTTGATAGCTTCCTGTTTTAAGTTGGTTTTTTTTAATAACTAAGCACTGCTTTTTATATTTAAGGGGTGGTTACTAGTAAGTTATTTCTCCACCAGTGAAATGCACCAGTACAAACCAGTGAAATGCACCAGTACAAACCAGTGAAATGCACCAGTACAAACCAGATTAAATTATGTTAAATGTTGGTGTATTGGGAAGCTGCTCTCAGACAAGTTTACTGGCCTCAAGAACCAAGGCCAGGGAAGTCACCATGGGGAGAGAGAGGTGGGGGAGGGGGATGAGAACGAGAGAAAGGGTGTGCACTCAGAGAGAGAAGAGGAGAAAGAGAGACAGGGGGGACCGAAAGGTCTGGATAGTATAGGGAGGAGTCGCTGCATATGGAGACTAGCTCGTGTAAAAGCGCTGCTACTGGGTGTGGGGGCTCCGTACAGCCTGGTGCCTTATGAGGGAAGGGAGTAAAAGTGGTGCAGCTGCCGCTGCAGGGAGTGGAGTGTGGAGGGCAGGAACTCTGCTGTGGCTGAGGCAGGGAGCCATGGAAGACTCGAAGCACAGCTTGGATAGATCCACGGGCTGATGAAGTTAGGGAACCATGGGTAAAAGGGGAGAAGAGCATCAGGCTGTGGCATCAGGACAAACAAGGCTCTAGCTTCAGTCAAGGCAGGAGCAGTAGCAATGAGGGAGGGTACCACCCTGTTCACTTAGGGGTAGGAAGAGTGTGTGTGTGAGTGAGTGTGAGTGTGTGGGTGTGTGTGCGTGGGGGAGTGTGAGAGAGAGAGAGAGACGACTGGCTTTAAACTTGCTGTCTGTTGGTGTCCTGGTGGAAGTAGTGAGGAGCAATTTAAGTCGGGAGCTGGGGAGAGGCCTGAGCTAAAAATGCAGATGTTGGGGGTGTCAGCTGTTCAGTTGCTATCTCCTAAACCTCAGATTTTTTAGACTTGCTTTGATGTCAGAAGCTGGGGAGTCGTTATCTCCTGCAGATGTGTTTATCTTGCTCTCTGTTGTGCAGTTTGACCAATGAGTGCTGCTGTGCTGTGCGTGCGTGGGTGTGTGTGTGTGTGTGTGTGTGTGTGTGTAACATCTTTCTGGTGGCACAGGGAGTTTTCTGTGGCACAGGACTAGGTATTCTTACTGCGGGGACCTCTGTGCAGTCCCCAACTTTATGTAGTTTCTGTGTTTGGATAGAACATGGACATGCTTGCTAGCTCCCTGTTGCAGTTAACTCTCTCCTTACATGCCCCAAGCCTTGCAGAGGAGCTCTGTAGAGTTGGGATTACTCTAGTTTCCTGTGCTGCTTTGACACAACACTGAGCAAAGGCAACTTGGGTGTGGGGAAACAGTTTATTTGAGCTTACAGGTTACAGGCCACCATTGGTGGAAGTCAGAGCAGGAACTGGAAGCAGAAACCACTCTACCTACAGACCCTAAAGGATATGTAGCACTAGTTCAGGATGGATGGATGGACGGACGGACGGACGGACAAATGAATGAATACTTAGCTGGCTGATTTCATTCCCTTGATTCTGTGCAGGGGATCTTCCTCTGATTGATACCCTAATTCGGGTATTACAAAATATAGAACATTGTCAGAAGAAACCAGAGAACCCCTCAGAGTCTGATACAGAAGAGCCTACGGTCTGTGGTTCCGGCCAAGACGACTTCCATATGAAGATCTTGAAGGACATTTCATGTGAATTCCTTTCTAATATTTTTCAAGTGTTAACAAAGGTAGGAAGGATGTATTGGTGGCTTCTTGAGCAAATTAAAGGTATAGATGACTTGATGTCCTGAACTTGAAACTTTTAGGGAAGGGGCGGCTATCCTGGGGTAGAACTGAGAACCGGGGACCCTGAAAGAGATGTTCAGGCAGACGAGGGGCCACCTGGTGCGTCCTCAGCTCCACTGTTATTTTTTATGGTATTAAATTTTTTTCCTTCTCCTCTCCTGTCGTGAGTGATTTTGGGACCTGGGGCCTTGTGCTTGATGGGCAAGCAGTCTCCCTCTGAGCTGTAACCTCAGCCCTGTCCATATTTGTTTTGGCGGGTTACACGTGTGTGGCAGTTAGAGGGCAACTTGCAAGAGTATGTTCTCTCTCTCCACCGTTAGTGGTTGGTTGGTTTGTTTGTTTTCGAGACAGGGCTTCTCTGTGTAGCCCTGGCTGTCCTGGAACTCACTCTGTAGACCAGGCTGGCCTCAAACTCAGAAATCCGCCTGCCTCTGCCTCCCAATCCACCATTATTTTTTATATGTAAAAGTAGTATGAATATTTTACTCAATTTGGGATTTTTTTTTTTTTACCAACATCTGCATTTATTTTTTATTTTATTTTTTTCTTTTTAATTTTTTTTTTTAATTTTTGGATATTTATTTACATTTCAAATGTTTTCCCCTTTCGAAACCCCCTATCCCATCCCCCCTCCCCCTGCCTCTGTGAGGGTGCTCCCCCACCCACCCACCCACTCCCATCTTCCCTCCCTAGCATTCCCCTACACGGGGACATCAAACACCCTGGGAAATCTTTATGTTATTATCTGTAGTTTTAAAATAACTCATGTGGTTTCTGTGTGTGCTCACGTACACATGAGTGATAAAAGACTACATTACTAAAATTTATATGGATCATTTCTGATATGTGAAAATGTTGATTTTGTTTGGCTCTTATGAGTATTATAGTTTTATGTTAAATTCAACAGGTAAATTTTGTGCCCTATTTTGATTTATATTTTTTGTTATTAGTGAGCTAGATTATCTTTCCATATATTTGTATATTGTGTTTCTTTATAAAGATCTCATTTTTTAATTTTGTATTTTGGGAGGCTAGTGAGGTGGCTCAGCGGTTAGAGCACTGGCTGCTCTTCCAGAGGTCCTGAGTTCAATTCCCAGCACCCACACGGTGGCTCACCACCATGTATAAAGGGACCTGATGCCCTCTTCTGGCTTGTGGGTATACATACATACAGAGCACTCCTACATTAAAAAAAATACATAAATAAATGAGTTTAAATTTTTGTATTTTTGTGGTGCTTAGAGTCAAACCCAGGGCTTTTCAAATGCTTATCAAGTGCATCACCACTGAGCTACATCCCTATCTTGATGTATTTAGTCATTTTGACTGTTTATTCTTGGGTAATACTTATGTCTTAGTCACTCGTGTTGGTGTGAGGAGACACCATGACCAAATCAACCTTAAAAAAGAAATCATTTAATGGGGGCTGGCTTACAGTTTCCGAGGCTTAGTTCATTATCATCATGGTAGGGAGCACGGCAGCAGACAGGAGTGGAGCTGGAGACATGGCAGCGGGGTCTACAGGTGGGGAGAATGAGCCTCTGAAACCTCAGAGCCTACCCACCGTGACAGCTTCGTCCAACAAGGCCACACCTGCTCCAAGGTCACACCTTAGTCCTAACCCTTTCAATAGTGCCACTCCCTGGTGACTTTGCTGTCCTGTTTGTGAGCCTTAGGGGCCTTCTTATTCAAACCTCCACCGCATTGTTTTTATATTGCTCTCAGATGGTTTTTCTTTTAAATTGTTTGTCATTTCTTTAAGTTTTGGGAGGAAAAGACAAACATGGTTCCTTGTCTTTTACGAAGATAGCGGGAGGGTGGATGGATTAAAGAAAACCCACGGCCACCTTCTGAAACTTCTTAGATGCCACCTGGGGGGGGATTGGATTTAATCTTGAGAAAACTGAGGCGCTACTGAAATATTTTTCTTCTTTTAAACAAGTGATAGGGTCAGTTTGGAAAGATTCTTCCAAAAGCAGCAGGCATAAAGGACTAGAGATGAGGGCTGGGGCCAGCGGGCAGCAAATGGGTCGAAGGTTGGTAATCTTCGGGGCAGTCTGGAAACAAGAGCCCGAGTAAGGGAGGCAGGCCAGGGATGAGGTAAAGGCTTCACATAGACTCCAGTGGCGGGTGGGGAGGAGTCAGCAGGACAGCAGGACAGGGCTCAGCTGGGCCTCAGCTCCTGGCCCGGCAGCAGGGTGCCCATCATTGAGATTAGCTGTGTGGGGGTCGCGGAGGCTCAGCTCAGGAAGTTCAGTGCCGATGAGCCCAGCTGTGGTTGTGTATACAGATGTTTATGTTTGCAGATGTTTATGTTTGCAGATGCTTATGTTTGCAGATGTTTATGTTTGCAGATGTTTATGTTTGCAGATGTTTATGTTTGCAGATGTTTATGTTTGCAGATGTTTATGTGCAGATGTTTATGTTTGTAGATGTTTATGTTTGCAGATGTTTATGTTTGCAGATGCTTATGTTTGCAGATGTTTATGTTTGCAGATGTTTATGTTTGCAGATGTTTATGTGTGCAGATGTTTATGTGCAGATGTTTATGTGCAGATGTTTATGTTTGC
>JADRCH010000702.1:323166-351989 GCA_019843965.1 Rhynchomys soricoides | reverse complement strand
TGCAGATGTTTATGTTTGCAGATGTTTATGTTTGCAGATGTTTATGTTTGCAGATAAGCGTTAGTCATTTCCCTTCTCTGATACTCAGTTTTTCTTTCGCTTGTCATAGGAAACCGTGGCTCAGGGACTGAAGGAGGGCCAGTTAAGTAAGCAGAAATGTTCCTGTGCCTTTCAGAGCCTCCTGCCCCTCTACAGGCCTGCAGTGAGTATGGTGAATATACAGTGGGCTGGTTCTGTTGTCAAAAGTGATAGCATGCCTTCCGGGACCTAATGCCGCATGGGAGAGATGGTCTGAGGGGACTTGACGGCAAGGGGGTTATAATACAGCGGCAGTGAGCTACCCTACAGGGAAGCAGTGGGAGTCTGGGACAGCCGGGAGTGAAAGGAGCTAACTGGCTGGGGTTGGCACTGGAGTATTTCATGTGACCTGCAGGAAGTCTCTTGGCTGACACCTGTTTTTATACTGTGTTATTTGGAAGCCTCAGGAGAATGTTCGCATAGGTGAGCTCCGGGGCCTTTAAACCACCTTTTCCTCTGCTGCAAACATTGGTTCTTTGTGTGGCTCACAGGTGGAAGACTTCGTTAAAGTCGTACGTGCTGTTGATGAGGCTCTTGCTGACCATCTAGAAGACAGCTTCCCAAGGGTGAAGGCACAGGCTTAAGACCCAAGTTGGAGCTTCTGCTGTCCAAGGATTAAACTTTGTGTTTTCTATGGTTTGAAGTTGGCATCTGGATGATGGTTTAAATGAACATTGTTCAGACCTTGAATTCATAGTGGCGCTGATGCCTGTCTCCTGCTAGTTGTATTTGTACTAGACACTGGTTTACCACTGTCACCTGCCTCTCCTCTGCATTGAGTATATGTTACTGATGTTTAGTTGAAGAAGAGGAAATCCAAGCTTCTTGTCGCAGTTAAGGTTACTGCTGCTGGGAAGGGACTCCATGACCATGACAACTCTTATAAAGGACAACATTTAATTGGGGCTGGCTTACAGGTTCAGAGGCTCAGTTCATTATCATCATGGAGGGAACATGCAGTGTGCAGGCAGATGTGTTGGAGAAGGAGTTCAGAGGTCTGCATCTTGATCCAAAGGCAGCAGAAGGGGACTGTGGGTCACACTGGGTAAAGCTTGAGCATAGGAGACCTGTCCCCCCACAGTGACACTCTTCCTCCAACAAGGTCACACCTCCTAATAGTGTCACTCCCCATGGGCCATGCATTCAAACACATGAGTCTATAGGAGCCATTCCTACTCAAATCATATTTGTCAAAGCAAAGGTTCTTTTTCCAATATTGAGTTGTGAGGATTGTCTTCATAACCTTTAATTTGGCTTTTAAATGAGAACTTTGTCCATTACAAGAACATTTAATTGCAGTGAAGAAACCCCTCATATGGTAGCTTCTTCCGGTACCCTTGTGTATCATGCATTACATACAAAGACCAGTGCAGACTGGAGAAGGTTCCGTGTCCTTTTCCTGTCCCAGTGGCCCGCCGTGCAGACCTCTGCACACATATTTACGTGCAATAGTGAGGCCTATGCTGTGTCTTCCACCCACATTCAGGAGTGAAAAGAAAGAGGCACTCTAGGAAGTTCTGCCAGTCTTCTTTGACCTCTGTTCTTCGATGTATTTAAAGTCCAGGTCCTGCCCACACTCCGTAAGGGGGAGGGTGTGACTGCCTTGGAGAGCCGGCCTGCTAGCACATTTGCTGCTCTGAGCATTAGTTGTGTGGACTCCTGCAGACTGTCAACGACAACCTGGAAGTGGCACTCACTCTGCCGTGGTTCCACTTGCACTACCCTGCTTCTCAGACCAAAGTAGAGACACTGGGGAGACTGTGTCAAGGAATTGCCACAGCCTCTGTGGTGCGTGACTCCCTGGTGCTTGCTCACTGTTCCCCGTGCTTCTTGACGAAATCTCTGGAGCCATCCAGGCACTTAGCTTTCAGTCTGCATTACTTCACATACCAACCAGAATTCTTACTCAGTTAAAGAGAATCTCAGTTACTCACGAGGCCAGCTTTATAAACCCATTCCAGTTTCCCCCAGAATCTTTCTTAACTTAAGGGACTGGTCTTCCTTTATACTTTTCCTTGAAGGACTTTGTTGATAAAACACAGAAGACTCTGTATTGGGGGTATAAGAACTCACTTTCCAGTCTGGAGATGTTTGTTGCTGCTGAGGATCGGAGAACCCGAGCGCAGGCCCACACTTGACCTGACTGAGGATTCACCTTAGTCTTCCTGTCGTCAGGGCTCCCACCATGCTAGACTGTAAGGTGACAGGTAGTTAGGGACCAGCTCTCACGTGGTCTACGCTGGATGGGAATTCTGAATCCTGACTCCTCTCTGAGTGTAACATGAAGTTTCGGCAGCATGCTGAAGTCACTCACTAATGCTAAGACGAGGTGTTCTCTCATGTAGAAGATGAAGCATGCTGTACACAGAACAGCACTTGGCCCGGGTGCTTTTGCTCACACTTGTGCATGCATGTTTCATGTTGCTTTTATGAGAACACAAGGACTTCTGAGGGTGAGGCCGAGTTACAGAGGGGAAGAGAAAGGGCGTGGTGTAAGAGGCGACCTGCTGCCTCTCCCGTTCAGGCTGGCCCCTTACTGTTGACTGTTACTTTCCTCTGTTTTTCAGGCAGGGACTACAAACTTCACCCTGGTTTGATATGCATGAAAACATCCTTAATCTGTAAATCAGAGTAATGGAAAAGAAAACATGATCAGTGCTAAAACTTGAGTGCTATGTGATTCAGGGAAGTAACACACAAATGTAGCGCTTGAGTCCACTGCAGTCATCTTTAAGGATGGCACTCTGTAAGCGCAGCTACAAAGCTGGGAGTACGTGGGCACATGCATCATCCTGTGCTGCTGCATGCAGGTGTGGGAGGGAGAAAAATTACAAGAGGAACACGAATTAGCAAATGTGCATGTGTGTAAATTCTGATACCCGCATTTCAGTTCAATATCTGAGGAATCTGGTCATCTCAGAAGAGACATTCTCTTGCTTTTTGTAAAGGGTATTCCGTACCCGACAGCTGCAGTCCCCCACTACTCTGGTGGGGTCTTTATTTCATTTCTTTGTCTGATCTAGATCCTTAGCTTTAAAAGGGTTTTTCCATCTGTCTTTAATATTTCCTATTGCTTTGAATTTGAGTTACTGGCCTTGAGAATGCTGGCATGTAAATGGGAAAAAGTTGAAAAGCTACCCCTCAGCATATATACTTCTGATGAAGTACATGCAGAAACCATCTTCAGACATCGAGAAATAACCTGTATCTGGGGCTCGGTACGTCTTCAGCAAGCACCATTTTCTGCTCTGTAGAGTTGAGCTGTGTACGTCAGCACAGAAGTCCCTGAAGCAAAGGGACTGAGTGCCAGCTAAGGCACGCTCGCTGCATGCTCTAACCAGTATTCTTACTCGTTAACCAAGTAAGGTTAATCGTTAGGCTCGTTAGCCAAGTTCCTCGAAGGTCAGCTTTATGTTGACACAGGGCTAAACCAGCAGACATTTCAGCGAAAGGAGAGTAGGTAGACATCTCTCTGAACTAGCCTTTTTCTATATTTTCTTGGTGCTAGTCAGAGATGATGAATAAATTCTTTCCTTGGGATTTGCCCTAGGTCTGCCTGCCCCTTGTCACTGTACAACATTGATAGCCTATAGGTAGGTATGGATCAGATCTGGAAGTGTTTTCAAAGGTATTTGCCTGTCGGTGTGCCTGTCTCTGTCGCTGAGCTGCCTATCGTCTCCTGTTAGCATGTCTGACTGAGAAAGGAAGTGATATCTGAGCAAAGCTGGGTAAAAAAGGTTGGCTCAGGACTACTAGACATCACGGAAGTCGTAAGGCTGGGAGTCTGGTCTGGGGCAGCCAGACAGTCATTGATTGTCCACTATGTACCCTTTGGCACCAGGAAGAGAGATGAATAAATGCACAGACAGCATTCTGTGACTACCACAGTGGGTGGAGCACACAGAAATCTTGCCCCAGTGGGGTTTGTACTCTTACATAAGAGTGTGGTGTAAAGATGCAGGATGATGCTGTGGACTGCACGGAGGGACAGAGGAGGTTAGGCAGCTGGAGGCGGCCATTCTACTGTTTACCTCTCTCTGTGTCCTTGTTATGAATGGCCTTGGTGAATGGAGCATGCTTTCCTGGCCCTAACTTTGAGCTGGGCCAAGTCATTAGTCAATGTTAGAATAGGGATGCTTTTGTGCATTCAGCCTCTTGTGTTTTGCATTCCTGCATTCCTGCCATTCACTATGAGGAGAGCATATCCTGGGTAACTTGGTCCCAGCAGGGTGCAAAATCAGTGGAGTAAATTCATTCACCCTGTGGCCGGGAGTCTGTAGTCCGCCCAACCTATATGTAAGTGAAGAAGAACTGATGCTTGTTTTGGACTGGCCTCTTATTCAGTAGAAAAGTGTAGCTTTCTGAAACAGCCCAAGAGAGAAGAAGCTACGTTGGTGTTCAGCAACTTCACATCTATCTTCTTAAGAAATATTTTATTTGTTTTTATTTTTTTATGCACATTGGTGTTTTACCTGCATGTGTGTTTGTGTGAGGGTGTCAGACCCCTTGGAACTGGAGTTAACTAACAGTTGTGAGCGGCCATGTGGCTGCTGGGAATTGAACCCAAGTCCTCTGGGACCGCAGCCAGTGCTCTTAACCGCTGAGCCATTGCTCCGGCCTCTTCATACCCCATCTTATGCCATCAAAGTAGTCCCTGATTCAAGTGTGTATCACAGGCCCATGGTGTAATTTTACTTGGAGAAAGTTCTGTTCCAGACAGTCATTTGCCTTCCCATTCTTTTTTGTCTTTTAGCCAGTGACAGAGCTATAGTCCCATCCCTCTGGAGGCCAACGCAGAAGAATCATGAGTTCAAGTCCAGCCTGGGTTATAAAGCAAGACCCTCTTTTAAACAAAGTATAACTAACACATTATTGTGTGTAGTTCAGGGTAGTTTGTGGTACATTTTTATAAACCACACAAGTGAGTAGTCATTTTGTCTGTCACAAATCATTGCTTTGTCTTGAGAATATTAAGAAAAAATACTTTTGATTAGCTAATCTGAAATAAGCAGTTAGTTGTAACCCTGCTGTGTCATAGAACATTAGATACTATTTGTTCTACTGAACAGCACCCATCCATGAACCTCTCGGTCCCTCGCCGCCAACCCCCAGCACCCCTCCGTGAACCTCTCGGCCCCTCGCCGCCAACCCCCAGCACCCCTCCGTGAACCTCTCGGTCCCTCGCCGCCAACCCCCAGCCCCAGCCCCTGGGCACCCTTACTCCCTTTACTTTGAAATCAGTTTGTTTTCTCCCATGTGTTCTTTGAGAACTTGTGACATTTGCTTTTCTGTGTATCTTGCTTATCACAATGGCTGTCTTAGTCAGGGTTTCTGTTCCTGCACAAAACATCATGACCAAGAAGCAAGTTGGGGAGGAAAGGGTTTATTCAGCTTACACTTCTACACTGTTCATCACCAAAGGAAGTCAGGACTGGAACTCAACCAGGTCAGGAAGCAGGAGCTGATGCAGAGGCCATGGAGGGATATTACTTACTGGCTTGCTTGCTTCCCCTGGCTTGCTCAGCTTGCTCTCTTATAGAACCCAAGACTACCGGCCCAGGGATGGCACCACCCACAATCACTAGTGATCCCCCCTCGATCACTAGTTGAGAAAATGCCTTACAGCTGGATCTCATGGAGGCATTTCCTCAAGGAAGGCTCCTTTCTCTGAGAGAACTCCAGTTTGTGTCAAGTCACACAAAACCAGCCAGTACAATGGCCACATTTCATTCTTGATAGATGTAGGAAATATCAGCCACATGGAAACCACCCAGAGGAATGAGGAGGCAGATGGGGAAAGACCCCCAGTTCTGGGTAAGGTGACACCTGACTGTGATTTAGGTTCTGAAGAGCCACCATGGGCTCCCCTGCCCTCCAGGGTATATTGCTTCAGTGGGTTTGACTGACAACAGTGAGAAGCATGGTGTCCATCACAGACCTTCATCCCACCATGGAAGCTTTAGCGACAGACAAGAGGACTGGAGAATCAATTCCAGATTTGTGGATTGGGCAACTGAAGGGGAGATGGCTTCATGCACTGTGGTGGGGCAGTGACTCCGGAAGAGCAGGTATGGGAGTCAGCAGGAGAGGCTCAGTTTTGGACATGTTGAGCTTCAAGTGCTCACCTGGACCCGGAACTCTGGTGTGAGAATGAATGGGACTCAGGAAGGTCTAGGCCTTAGGACAGTTAAGGACCAACAGTTACAACAAAAAAGAGTCGTTGAGAACAGTGGACTACTAAATAAAGAGACGTCAGAAGCTCCCAGTGACCGAGGAGGCCTCAGTGAAATGGTATTTGATATACATTAAAATGATGTCTGAAAAAATCTCAAAAACTTGAATGTTTATTTTCTACCAGAGAGGAACTAAGAGAAATATCATGCTCCATATTTCATTGTGAATCATATTTGCAGCAGAAAATCAAGAGCGTCTTGGCCATGGTCTTGATATATATATTTTGTGAAACAGCTTGAAGGAATCTTCATTTTATTTTAATATATATATATATTTTTTTTTTCTCTCATACATTACATCCTAGCTGAAGTGTCCCCTCCTCTCCCCCAGTGCCCCTCCCCCACCATCTTTCCTCTCTCCCTCAGATCCACTCCTCTATTTCCTTCCCCCAAAAGAGCAGGCCTCACAGGGATAGCAACTGAACACATCATACCAAGTTACAATAAGACTAGGCACAAACCCTCGTATCAAGGCTGGATGAGGCAAATTAGGTGGAAAAGGGTCCCAAGCACAGGCAAAAGAGTCAGAGACATCCCAACTCCACTGTTAGGAGTCCCACAAGAACACTAAGATATTCAACCATAACATATATGCAGAGGCCCTAGCTCAGACCCATACAGGGTCCATGATTGTTGCTTTAGTCTCTGTGAGCCACTATGAGCCCTGCTTAGTTGATTCTGTGGGCCTTGTTCTCATGGTGTTCTTGACCTATCTGCTACAATCTTAAAGGAGCCTTTAAATTCCAGCTTCCTGTTCCACTGCTCAGGATGCAGAATATGTTTATGAAAACTCTCCTGATTGCTAGGCACCCGTTAATTACTTACCAGCCTTGAATCAATATTGGACCCGTTGACCTACAGGCTCTTTGAAAGTGGAAGACCATCTGCCCAATGCTGCCATTGTGGCGACTTTCCCTCCAACCATAATGAAATCACTAAAATCATTTCCTGCTCCCAGCCCTTGTTCCAGTCTTCTATCTACTGTCAATAAGAGGATATTAAAATGCTTAGTAAAGTTCACATGTCCTTTTCATCCTGTCCCACAAGGCTTTGTGTTCTAGTGATGGAAACAATAAATAACTGGTGACATCAAGCCTATTGTAATAAAAGAAGGCTGCTTATTAACCTGTCTGGTCCAACTGTTTTTCCTTTGACATCACGGGATCTGTTTATAATGACTTATGGTTTCCCCTCAGTGCTCCACAGTCATATGATTACTGGAGAAAATTGAGGTTTTGGAAACAGTCTAATCAACAGAAATGGCATCTTCCTGCTCAGGCCCAGTTGCACACAGACTATGGGGCAGAATATGGGAAGAAAGGGCAGAGAGGCGTGTGTTTTGGAGGAGTTTGACTTTCTCAGGCACAGGCTTTCAGCTGGAAGGAGAATGCAGTGGGCACTCAGAGCATGGGTGGGCAGGGCATGCATCTGTAGCCACAGAGGGTGAATCCTTATCTGCTGATTCTATGATGTCAGTCACCATCTCTATTAGAGCCAATCAGAACTAGATCATGAAGCTCCTTTTGGACACCTCAACATTTGAAGAATTCAGCATCTCTGGGGACTCTCTCCCTTGAGTCTGGGAAGGGGGTGTGTAGGGTAGCTCTTCCTTTGAGTCTGTATTTGGAAATGATTGGGACAATTGTTAATCCAGGAGCCTGCTTTCTTCAGCCTGTGGCTGCTGGTGACCAGGGACAGTATTCACAACTAGAAAGCACATTTCTGGACCAAACAAATCTGTCAATTTACCCTCACATAGATGGGAAGAAAACCCCACTGATGCTGTGGACCCCGGAACCAGATCCCTAGATGATACTCTCACTTTTTTTCACATCTGTTTTAGTTTTGAACAAAATAGATGGCTGGGTTATTTTCAATGACTTCTGAAAGTTATTTCCACTTTTTGTGATTTCAGTGTTCAGTTTGCAAAGAAATATAGACAGCTTGCTGCAGTTACACTCAGTGACACACGAATGGACTTCACATTTGTTTCCATTTGGGTTGGCTGTTTCTGTAGAGCGGCTGAGGGGAAGCTCCCAGAGCAAATACCAATTTCTGAAGATGGGTTTATCTGTGAGATGTCGCCGACTTCTCTTCTCGGAAGGGTGTTCTCTGAGCACCGTGGCTCCTCCTTTGGAGGAGTGTGCCAGATGCTGTGTAACCACAGGCCAGCTGCCCTTCCTTCGACAGGAGATTAACACTTTCCATACTGTATCACCCTGCTTGCTCTGGGCCCAGCATCGCTCAGGCTGGGAAGAAATGGAAATTAATTGAAAGAGAGAGAAGAAGAAAATTCTTCCTTAGTTCCTCTCAGAACTTATCTAGAAAAGTGATTGAGAAGACTCAAGGTTTGTTGCCACATCAGGAGCTCATGGATTTGCTTCTGTTGTAGTCTGGGTTTTTTTTTTTCTTTAAATGGCAATAAATAAATAAATAAATCGCTATTAGATGGTGGCAAAAAGGTAGGCACGGGAAAAGCCAAGCTTACTCATCCCTAAGCGAGTGCACACAGGGAACTCTGTCAGGCAGACTTCTGGTCCTGCGGATACAAGTGGAGAGAGAAGAAATGGTGTTACAGCTGATACCCATCACCAGAAGACCTGGGGTGGTCGAGAGATTTCCTTAGTCTGTCTGTCCCATACAGAAACATTTATGAGTTTATTTATTGTGTGTTGGAGTTTTGGGGAGAACTTAACTTTGGTGGTTTTGGTTTTGTGCCTTGTTTTTTCTTTCTAAAGCTCCTGTCAACAGTTGTTGTTTTTTTGGGGGGGGGGGAGGCAGGGGGCAGACAAGGCCCTGCTTCATAGCCCAGACTGACTTGACCCCCAAATCCTGCCTGCACCCACTGAGTGCTGGGGTCCAGCATTGCCTGCTTCCCTCCAGTTGTACACTAGCGCTGGTTTCCATGTGGCCTCACAGTGAGCTTCTGTGGGCAGAAGGTCGGTCTACTGTAGGAGACCTGGTTTATTTACAGAACGTGGGAGTGCCATCCTGTTAAGAGTGCCATCTCTTCAGAGACTCTTTCAGTATGCTGTCCCTAAGCGCTTTGTTGATGTTTATAAAACCAGTAATATGGAAACTGAACCGTAAGGGACACTCATTCATTCATTCATTCATTCATTCATTCATTCTTAAGTCTGTAAGGATCTGATTTGACCATGTGTGAAGCACTGTGCTCAATTACTGGGACTAATTGGTGGGAATTCAAGACAGGAGAGAAAAAAAGAATGGTAGTTACCACTCCATCAGTCTTTGAAAGCCAAGGTCTAAGCCACTGCCTCTGAAGCAGGGGGCCCTCACTCCTTCAGCTTACAAATCAGTTGGATATCTGAGGCGCTAAGAGAGCCACAGGTCCTTTTGTAAGGGCTATCCTCCTGCCGCTTATGTGCAGCCCCAACACCCTCCTCGTACGTACATTTTCTGTTTTCACGAAATGTTCCCCCACCCCCGCTCATCCAGAATTACAAAGAAACCACCCCTCTGGCTGCTCTCTAGGGCTCAGCTGTACCTCACCTGCAAAGGGAAGCTCCCATCTTAAGCTTTCCAGAAGCTCTCAAGCTGTGTGACTGCTGAGTTGAGACATGGTCGTGATGCCAACAAGTCTGGTGACAGCTTGGTGATGTCACAGCAGAGGCCGGAGGGGAGACCAATCCAGGTTGTGTGCAGAAGACTTGGGACTAACTGAAACAAAACAAAACAAAGAAACCTCAAATTTATCTGAGTGATCAGAACCCTAGAAGCTAGGAGAGGGTGAAGGAGAACACAGTGGGTCCCATGAGTGGGTCCCGTCATCACCCTTCATCTGTACCTGACACCATCACCGACAGAAGCCATTTGAAACATGAAATTTTCCTTTTCAAATTAAACACAAGACTGCTCTTAAAGGGCATGCTTAAATCCTTGGATTGGAGCAAATTTAAACATAATTGAACCTCTTGTTTTATCGGTTTTGCCTTGTTCACAGAGAGAAGCTCAAAGAAGCATCTGGTTGTGGACAAAGTATACCTATTACCTTGAATCTCCACACTTGAGACTCCCAGTTTTGTTCAGACCCTGCAATATGGGTAAGAAGACGGAGATGCTAGCACTGGAGCAGAGAGGTGAGAATCCTCCAGGCATCTTCTGGAATCTCTATACCACCCCTCCACACACACAGATTCATTCCCAAGACAAAGAGACAGATCCAAAGGTGGGCGGGCATGCTGAGGCTTGCTGGCTTCCTTGTCTTTTCCTCCCCTCTTCTCCTGTGACAGAACCTGTGACAGACTAGCTTCCTGTGTACCTCCAACAAGCACCTACTATGGATTGCTGGCTGCAAGTCAGGTAGGACTTCATGCTGGGAGTCCAGTGTTTGGCATATGGCACGCCCTGGCGTTAGCTGAACAAGTGAATGAGCACTGTGCCGCTCATCCTGGGAGCTAATGAAGAAAAGCTATGGCAGATAAGCTCCTGTAGGATTATCCTATGGTTCCTATAGGATTGCAACCAACCTCTCCTGGGTAGCTAAGAGCAGATGCTGACTCAACCCCAGACCTACCAACTTTAGTTGTCATGGGACTCAAACTGGACTTCAATATTTCTTAAGACAGTCTCTAAACTTGACAAACAGCAGAGGTTGGCCTTGAGCTACCAGACCTCTGCTCTCAGCTGAGTGCTCTCTGGTTTTACATCTAGTTATTTATTTATTTAACAAAGCTCCCTAGGTGTTTAGCAAAGTTTGGGGATCACCAGTTTAAGGGTTTCTTATTTGCTGGAGCTCCTAAGACCTGGGATGTGCCTTGTCACTTTGAGCTTGCAAGTTTACATTAGTTTTCTTAAACAAGGCACCTAAGGTTTAGATGTCACGAGTGGCTCTGACCTTCCCTGTCTTTGGGTGCTTACATGAGCTTTTCAGAAGTGTGACATGGCTGTAAGACACAAATTTACATCCTCTTATGGTGCTACCAAAAGGCAGTTGTCCTTTCTAGAATTCCTGACGACCTTGACCGTGGTGTTGGCAGTGCTTTCAGAAGGAACTTAATTGCATTAGAAGACTTGGTGGCTGCAAGCAGTGGATTTTACAGCTTCACTGCATGCAATGTTATAGGAATTGGATTGTGTGTGATTAAACAAAGATTTGTTTTTCAAAGCATTTCCAGTACAAAATCACTGTGAGCAACACGGTGGTCCCTTTCTGTGTCTCTGGAGCTCTCCTGCACTTGCCCAGCCCACCCCCATCTTTCCTGGAGGAATTGCATGGTGACACTTATGAGGCTGACTTCAAGCACTACAAAATGCACTTCAGTGACTTTATTACACAGGCAAACAGCCATTTCTGTTGCTCTTGTGGGCAGGTTCCAGACAGGCTAGCCAGGTGTGGCGCTTCCTCTTCTGTGCCTTTGGACAGATGCAGTGCACTTGAGTATACATCCCTGGCACTCAGAATGGGCCTGACATAGCTGAAGAGGAAAAAGTTGGAGTCTGTGTTGCAGGAGACCCCAGAAGACTCTCAGTGGCTCTGAACCCATGAAATGGCTGTGTATTTACCCTTGTCTTCTACAAAGCACAAAGGCCTCGCTAGGATACTATGAAGCTTCCTTTTCTTGGCCATGCATGGTTCTCAGTCCTCTTGGCCCCATTCTGAGTATCAAACACTTACTTGGCAAGTTCTGTTTAGGTTGTATGTGCATCTGATTTTTTAGTGACTCTTGTCTGGTATGTCTCTTTCAGAGCCTTGCACTAGAACTGCTTCAAAGGAAGAAAAAACCAAGACAAGATCCAACTGTGTTGAACATGAAATCCAGTCAGTACGCAGCGCTATGAAGCTAGATCCCTGTCATGTTTATCAGCCAATTCTAGGCACACTGACTTCCCTCCTGAACGCATTACAAATGTTTCATCATACATAGCTAGAGTCCTCCTCTCTAGGGATCAATAAAGGCCAATTAAGGGCTTGGCTGCTAACCCTCTGCAGGGAAAGGCTGGGGCTGTATCTATTTACTTTCCCCACACTAGAGTCTGTAAAGTCTCCTCACATCTGGCACAGCAGGGAAAGTGCCTCCCAAGCCTCTTCCAGTTGGGGTCTGGGGAGTAAGCACTTGTCTGGATGGATTTCCCTGGAGATGAGAGGAGAATCCTTTTCTGTCTGGCTCTCTGGGCCTGGCCACCTTTGTCTCCACAAGGCACATTTTCTTCTCCTGGCTCTTCCATATGGTCACACTGTGCTTCTTCTGCAGTCTCCCTGATTGCCGTGGAAATCAGGCCGCTCCACCTTGAGCTCAGTTACAGAAACAAGGAAGGGAGGTTAAGCATGTGGGCTTACTTCCCCACTCCCTAGCCCAGTGCAGGCTCCATGATACTGTTTTATAAACAGTTCTCTTCCGAGATCATTAAATTAGACAAATGGTTCAGGCTTTGTGCTCAATGGCCCCAACAAACCCTGTTTGACTTGCTTGGAGAAAGGATTGGCAGCCATGAATGAGATGGTGATAATGCCTCTGTACACAGCTCAGAGCAAACAAGACTGCAGACGTTGGGGGCAGTAGCAATTGATTCTCATAAGGTAGCCTCGCCCATCTTAAAAGCCCGAATGGCCACTTTCCTAGTGACTCCTAACAAACTGAGCACTGTCCTTCCATGCGCAGAGAGAGACATGCTCTCCATTTGCTTTGTTCATCTGAGCAGAGAGGCATGTCTCCCTTCTGTCTAGTAAGAGCACTCTTGTTACTATCGTTTATCCAAATGGGGCATCCTAAAGCATTTGTCTCGGCTCTTCCAAGTGGGATTGAGTCCTTAAAATTTGTTAAAAGATTCATTTATGTGTATGTGTGTTTTTCTTGTCTGTATGTCTGTGAACTATGTATGTGCCTGGTACCAGAAGAGGCTAGAAGAGGGTGTTGGGTCCCCTAGAACTGGAGTTTACAGATGGTTGTGAGCCACCATGGGAATGTGGGGAATTGAACTCTGCTCCTCTGGAAGAGCAGCTAGTGTTCTTAACTGCTGAGCCTTCTCTCCAGCCCCTTGAGTACTTTTATAATAAATATCTCAGTAATGTTGGTGGGTCTGTAAGATTCAAAACACTAAGTTGACACATCCCACACACCCCACAAAACTAAAAATGAAGTAATCCTTTGTATTCTTTAGTCTGAAGTTTGAGGAATCGGCAGTACACTGAGACAAAAAGTTTCCTGGGCTAGGAGGGGGAGGCCTTGGGCTCTGCCTCTCCATCAGCGTGTCTTTTGGTAAAAGCCAACGCACAGCTTTGTCATGACCCATACTAATTAGGCTAGCTTCTCAGTGAGTTTGAGATGACCCTCATTTAGGGGGGTGTGATGTGATGGAGCAGAGATACTCATGTGGTTTTCAGTTACAATGTTTTTTTTTTAACTACTGAGAAATGAAGTGGATTTAAAATGAAAGGTGCATAGCACCATGTTTAAGCAAGTGTGTCCCAAGCTCTTCTCAGAAAGCCCTGAGGCGTTATCTATCTGGGAGCTTGCTGAAGGCATCATGTGAACTTACTGTACTGGCCTGTGTGTGTGGCAGCACAGAGGAGATTCGGATCTTGACTCTGGTGTATAAGCACATTCGTGTCTAACTCTCCCCAGAAAGCCCCTCATGTTATCAGACCCAAGGCCTAAAGTGTCATGTGAGAGTGATAGTCCCTTCAGGGTGGGGACTTGGTAGATTTGGATCTTGAGGACTCCAGAGAGTTTGTCTTAGCCTGACCTCCTCTGTTAACCATGTTTCCTCTTCAAGTTAATTTCTGTTTGAATCCGCAGGACTTCGAGCATCTGTGGTGTTTTCTGTGAAAGTGTGCCTGCTCTGTGCTCAGACCTTCCTGAAGAAGAATAATGAGGAAAGTCTTGTCTCACCAAACCCCTCATTTCTCTCATGTGTACATGTGCTGTTTGTATTCCTTCTGGACAAACATGTATGGAATAATTGTTAGCTTGAGCTTCATCTCTCACAGGATGGTGCTGGAACCTAGGCCCTCTCAATGAAGGGTTCTTTTGTGTTTTGTTTTCTGCAATAGTCATTTTTAAAAAGTTTTTTTGGTAAAGATTTATTTATTTACTTCATGTTGTGTGAGTACACTGTCGCTGTCTTCAGACACACTAGAAGAGGGCATTGGATCCCCATTACAGATGGTTGTGAGCCACCATGTGGTTGCTGGGAATTGAACTCAGGACCTCTGGAAGAGCAGTCAGGGCTCTTAACCGCTGAGCCATCTCTCCAGTCCTGCAATAGTCATTTTTATCCGAATAGATTTTTTTCCTTAATTGTCAGCGCAAATCACATTGCAGTGTTAAAAATATTTTTCTTTAACCCAAATCTCAACACTACCTGGCTATTGGACTCTCAGTCTCTGCATAACATGGTATTAAATGCTCATCAGGGAGCTGCAGGGGTGGCTTAGCAGCACTGGCTGCCCTTGCAGAGGACCTAGGTTCGATTCTCAACACCCACATAGCTGCTCACAGACATAAATGTAGACAAGCACCCACTCACAGGATCTTTAAAAAACTTCTGACTAGATCAGCCTGAGAATGACCTCACTGCAGTGATGCTTCTGGATCTAAACGCTGTGTGGGAAACTCACACTAAAACGGAAAGGTAAATAATAACAAAGCCAAGGACAGTATCTTGAATATAACTTAAAAATTATTTTATAAGACTCACCGCTATCCATCCATGCATGGATATAATGTACTTGGATCATTTTTATATCTCCGTCCCCCTTCCCCAGACCGTTTCCTATTCCTAATTAATTAAAAAAACAATCATTAATATTAGTTGATTTGCTTGGATTAAAAAATGCCCAGGAGATCAGGAAGAGCTCAGAGTGTGACTGAGCATGTGTCCAGAGGCGATTAGATCTCTGTTGGGGGCTCTGACCTGCTCTGTAGTTTACTGCATCAATGGATTGCAAGTCTGAATTTCCTTTTGGGGAATAATAGAGCTGTGCAGGGTGGAGCTTGCTGGAGACAGTGGGTCACCAGGGTGTGACTTTGATGGGTATATGTTGGCCCTGGTTCCTTTCTCTGCTTCCCAGCCCGCCATGAGGTGAGCACCTTGGCTCTCCTGTACCCTTCCACTGTGTATTCTGTCTCTCTGTGGTTTAGAAACAATGCCTGGCTACGCTAGGCTTGAAACCTCCTGAGCCACAAGCTACTATTTTCCCAGAAAATTATTCATTATGACATTTCTCATGAGGTTCTCCTCTCCCCTCTCCTTCCCCCCCTCTGTTCACACTTTTAAAAATGTGCATGTGACGCTGGGTGCGCATTCCTGTAGTCTCAGCTACTTGGGAGACTGAAGCAGTGTGCATCGAACTCAAGGCCAGTTTGAACAACATAGTGAAACCCAAATTGGTGGTTGAATGCTCTCAGGTGTGTGTGTGTGTGTGTGTGTGTGTGTGTGTGTGTGTGTGTGTAGGAATGCACATACCCCAGAACATATGAAGGTCAGAGAACAACCTGGGATGCTTGCGTATCCCTCCTCTCTTGTTTGATGCAAAGAAGAAGAAGAAGAAGAGGAAGAGGAGAAGGAGGAGGAGGAGGAGGAAGAGGAGGAGGAAGAGGAAGAGGAAGAAGAAGAGAGTCTCTCTATGCTGTTTGCCGCTGGATCCATACACCAGGGTAGCTGGCCCATGAGCTTTGGGGATTCTTTGGTCTCTGCCTGTCATTTACATCAGAAACATTGTGGTTATAGACATGTGCTGCTCAGCCTGGCTTCACCTGGCTTCTGGGGATTCAAACTCAGGCACTCAAGCTGCTGTGGCAAGCACTTTGCTCCTCAGCCATCGCCTCAGCCCATCACCTTCTTTTTCTGGAACAGACATCCTTTTTGTTATTTGCAACTCCCAATTCACGTAGCAAGCCGCAGGGGTCTGCCTGGTCTCTCCCTCCCCCGAGCATGCGCCACCACAGTTGGCTTTTTAGTTGAGTCCTATGAATTGAACCTAGCTCCCCACACTTGCAGGTAAGCGCTTTACTGGCTGGCTCATCTTCTCAGCCAATATTAATGACAATGATAATAATATTATATAGCATGTATAAGATATAATAATATTATATACTAATATATTATATAATATAATTAATATTATATTTTATTATATAATAATATTGTTATTATTTTAATAATGTTTTGAGATGGTGGGCTTGATATGTTGTCAAGATAGGTCTTGAACTACTGGAATCAAATGATTCTCCTGCCTCAGTGTCCCAGGCTGCTGGGATTACAGATGTGGACACTGCCTAACCTCTCATAGATTGTTATTGAGGAATAACTGCATGCCTCTGTACCGGGCACTGGGCTAGCCAGTGAAGATTTAGCATTAAAAACAAAACAAACCCATTGTTTTCCCTGTGGGAGATTTGAGTGAACAAATAATCACATAGACAACTCTGTAGTGGCGTATTTACAGGTACTCTATAGGAAAGAGTGGCAAGTAAGGAACAAGGGCCCTGAATCTAACAGGCAAGTCAGTGCAAAGCTGTCTCCAGATGGTAGGTTTCTCGCATGTGTCTTCATTTAAAAGTGTCCCATTGAGCCCAATGGCAGTCCTTAATACGTGGACTTCTAGACAATGTAATGTTGCCATTTAGAGAGGCTAAAGGGCATCTAAGAGACCTGGCAGAGAGAGCGGGCAAGACGGTTCAGCTGGTGAAGGTACCAGCTGCCAAGTCTGATTGATGATTGATGATTTGAGTTCCATCCTTATGGGTTTCCAGAACCCATAAGGTAGAAAGCGAGAACTGACTCCTGCAAGTTGTCCTCTGGCCTCTGTATGTGCCTCAATGTGTGTGTGCATGTGTGTGCTAAATACACATAATAGAAAAAAGGATGCATGGCAGAGAAATGGGGGGTTGGGGGGGTGGATGCCCAGAGGCCTGCTCGGAGAGGCTCAGGGAAGTTTCCAGCTCTTCTCAGCCCACCAACGTGGCCCAACATCAGCTTTTCCATCCACCTCAGGGCCAGAGACAGGCTCATTAAATGAACTGGCTTCATGTCTTTTATTATTATTCTGAATTGATAGATTTATTTCATTTATTTATTTATTTATTTCTTTTTATTGGATATTTTCTTTATTTACATTTCAAATGTTATCCATTTCCCGGTTTCCCCCCCTGGAAACCCCCTATCCCATCTCCCCTCCCCCTGCTTCTATGAGGGTGCTCCCCCACCCACCCACCTACTCCTGCCTCCCCACCCTGGCATTCCCCTACACTGGGGGATGGAGCCTTCCAGGGACCAAGGAGCTCTCCTCCCAACAAGGCCATCCTCTGCTACATGTGCGGCTGGAGCCATGGGTCACTCCATGTGTACTCCTTGGTTGGTGGCTTAGTCCCTGGGAGCTCTGGGGGGTCTGGTTGGTTGACATTGTTGTTCTTCCTATGGGGTTGCAAACCCCTTCAGCTCCTTCAGTCCTTTCTCTAACTCCTCCATTGGGGGCCCTGCGCTCAGACCAATGGTTGGCTGCGAGTATCTGCCTCTGTATTTGTCAGGCTCTGGCAGAGCCTCTCAGGAGACATCTGTCTCCTGAGAGGCTTTATTTCTTTTTAAAAGTGAGGTGGTTTATGTCCTTATAGACACTCAGCTTGAGAATGGCAGCCTGGACCTCAGCTTGGTCCCAGGTCTCTCTGGCCTCTGTTTTCATGGTATTGAGCAACAACACTGGACCTAAAATCAGAATGCCTTCGCTCTCTTCTTCTCACTAACCGGTGCAGGAGGGGGTTGTAGAACTCCTTGCTATGGGCTCCAGTTTCCTGATCTACAATGCAAGCACAATTTTTAAACTCATAGAATTATTACATAGATAAAAGGAAAAGCCATAAGGAGGGTTAAAAATCGTGGGCATCCTGCAACTTGAGATTGGACAAGTTGGATCTGAGGAAGGTGTCAATAATCCCAAATTGGAAGGCTGGGGCAGGAAGGTTGTGTGTGAGTTCAAGGCTAGCCTGGGCTACAGAGCAAGTAAGACCCCGACTGAACCTTCACACAGCATTCTGTAGTACATGCCCATTCAGCCATGCGACTGACAACATGGCTGTCAAAAGCACTGTGATGTGTGCCTGGCACAAAAGTCCCACAGACTCTGAAGCATCCATGTCTCTCATTTCAGAGAAGGTGAAATAACAGAAAAAGAATCAGGTCATCCACTGTCCCTGGGAATCGGGGGCAGGCAGGAGAAGACTGAGACAAGCAAATACTTTTTAAGGGTGGAAATATCCTATATTTGATTGTTTAGTGTTTAGTGGTTACATGCTGTTTGTCAAGACTCAACATTGTACACCTCAGAGAAGTGGATGTTCAGCCATATCTTGTGGTTTAACTTGGAATCTCAGCACTTGAGAGGACTCTAGAGGCAGAGGAAGGAACATTGCCGAGTTCTAGGCCAGCCTCAGGTATAGCAAAAGACCTTATCTCAAAAAGACCCCCCCCCCATAAAGAAGTGAATATCACTGTGTTTAGTTTGCACATTGATCATTTGACCTGAGTTTTCAAAAACCCGAAAGAGAACCTCCTATAATCCCGACAGCTGGACCCTCCTCATCCAGGCCCGACACAGCTGCCCATTCAACACTTACCCTGCATTGAGAGAACGGCTGCATGGAAAGGCTGGGGGGTTGCTTGTGCAGGGTTTTTCCTTGTTAGTCAAGGCTGCACGATTACATCTACCTAGCAGTTAAATTTCATTGGGTACTGCAAATAATCTAAAGCCTACAGGGACATATGCATGCTATGGCACGCTCCTTACAACAGTCTGGAGCATCCCCCAGACTCTGGCATCTGGAAGCGTCCTAGGGCTAGTCCCCCAGGATACAGAGAGACACGGTTTGGCCCTTTGGCAGAGCGTCTAATAACGGATCATCAACGGATAAATGCTATTTGCCGAGTTCGGATTGCAGGGAAAGTGATATTCCGGCAGGCACAGCATCATTACCTGCATCCTTCATTTCTTCTTCTTTTTTATCGCAAGAGTAGTGAGCACTTCTAAAACGTCCACTAGTTGTTCTGTCTAAAGGATAAAGCTCAACACTAGGAGAAAGATGAGGCAGCCTCAGGAGGATAACCCAGAAACTCAAGGATAAGGCCGGAGACGGGGAGGAGTCCGGCTTTGATTTCTAATCCCAGAGACTGGGTTCAAGCCCGCGGGAGGTCACTGTGTCAAGAACAGGTGTGATGATGGTTTGGAGAGAAGGTCTAAACGGATTGTTTAATCTCACTCAGACTTTTTGTGGCTGAGGATGAGTCAACATTAACTTAATTAAAACTCCACGAGAATAGCTGTGAATGAGATAGGCGCCTGGGCTGCGGTAAGCGACTAAGAGGTCAGCGCGAGCCGATCCGGCCCACACCCGCGCTGTTCCCGCCCACTGCCCCATCCTCATTAGCCGTGCGCCCGGCGCCCATTGGCCCTTCTGATGATACGCTTCTCCTATAAGAGGCGGCAGCTCCGGTCTTCAGTGACCCTCTGAACTCCAGTGGCTCCGAGGTGAGTGGGTGAGTGGGATGGCCCCTTCCCCGGACCCCGGATCAGAGGTCTCCCGGCACTGACAGGACCAACCTCCAATAGGAACCAGGTGGAAGTCCTGCCCCTGAGGGCTCCACAATTCGTTCCTTAGAGCTTCTTGGGGGACAGCAGACTCTATTCTTGAGGACCTCCTGTGTGCCAGGAGCAGACTGTCCCACGTTGGGTTTTGGCTTTATAGGGAGCCCTGTGTCTCTGTGATTTCTTGTCAGCAGGAACAAATATATTAATCTTCTTTCTTTTCCATTCAAGGGGTAATATCTCTTTTCTTCTTCCTTTATAACGGGACCTTCCCTTAAGCGCCATCAAAAGAAGGGAGTCTTTGACCTCTCTCTCAGAACCACATCTCACTCTGCAGCTTTATTCCGGGTCATGATTGACAGAGGCATAGGTCCTTGAGATTCAGAGCTAGTTAAAAGTCTAGGTAAACCTAACCCTGATTAAATGTAACTATCTGATTTTCAGAGGTTTTAAGTGAACTCTGTTGATATTTCACTCTAGCCATCTTGGAATGGAGGTGAAGGATACAAGCCCCTAGAAGTCTGTGCCCATGGGATGCCAAGGCTGGGATTCTTTTTCTTTTTTAAGACAGGATTTCTCCCTGTAGTCTTGGCTGTCACTCTGCAGACCAGGCTGGCCTGGAACTCACAGAGATCCACCTGCTTCTACCTCCTGAGTGCTAGGATTAAAAACACTTGCCACACTGGCCAGCTCAAGGGTGGGATCCTAACTGAGTGTTCCGGGTCACATAGTCACTGAAGTTCACATGTACATGGGTTGAAGCTGCTGCCCTAGATTTTTCTGATCATTTGGAGGGAGGCAGCCTCTGCCTTGCCTTTCTGAAGGGTTCCTCCATCTCCCCTGGGCTTGCTTAAGCCCTTTTGCTTGCATTTCATCTCTACTTCATTCGCACTTCCCGTTTAGAAAAGAAACTCTGTATCCCCAGGGATTCTTTCCAAATCATTCTTTGTAGCTTTCAATCCCACCTTCAAGCTGTGCTCCCATTTTCAAAAGCCTCATTGTGCTTCCCAGATGAGAGACTTCGAAGCTTCGCCTACCGGTGATGAAGCTAAGGAAGGAAAGACCTGGTGGTACGCACCTACCCTTCCCCATGCCCTGCCAAGCCTACTAACCAGATTGGGTTCCTCTTGGCAGGTCTTATTTCCAGTGCTGGGCCCTGCACACTGGGGCATCTTTATTCAGGTGAGGATCCCACCCTGGCTTTGAGGGTGACTCCTTATCTTTTGAGAGTGATTCCTTACCTTTTAGGGTGATCTCCTGCCTTTGAGGATGACCCCTACATTTGAGGGTGACCCTACATTTGGGAGTAAACCTCTCCCTTTAAGGGTGACCCTTTTATCTTACCTGGCTAGAAAGGAGCTCAAGAAAGGGGAGTGGAAGGCCCAGGAAGAAGGAAATACCAGAGAAAATCATGGGGTTCTAACAGGAGCTTTGGGGTTGTTGAAGGAATGCCCAAGGCTGGGCAGATCAACAACCAGCGTTGCTGGTGCCGTGGGAATGTGGCTGTCAGCACAGGGACCTGATTTTAGGTCAGTCCAAAAGGGTTCGGGACAGCAGAAAGATGTGCACCGTCAAAGACCCAGAGTAAACGTGTGTCCTCCCCTCTTAGAGCTGTGTGAGTACTGACATGTTAGTCTCTCGAAGCTCTAGTTGAGTTTACAAAGGAAACAGAAGGCCCCGCCCCTCTCTGAAGGGGCTTTACGGAGTCTTAGGGTATAAGACATGTGTGAATGAAGCACATGGGGAAGCACCTCATGACCCGAATTTGATGGGCAGTGAGGTAGACCTTCACAGAGGTCTCAGTTCAGTGCTGAAGTTCAGGAAGACTGAGGAGAAAAGAGAAGTGCAGAGACGCATCAGGTTCTCTTGCCATTTTGGGCGCTATACTGGGTGGTGTCTAACCTTCTGTCCCACTGCCATCTGGAAAAGCCTAACACGTGGGTTTTGCAGAAAAGGAATGGGAGCGGGAGGTGGAAGGCGGCTCGGCTGCTGCCCCCTGCTGGCCAACTCTGTGCTTAGCACCCACTCATCTGCGCTTTCACACTTCAGATTCACCATGATTGAAGACAAGGAGAACAAAGACCATTCTTCCGAAAGGGGGAAAGTGACTCTCATCTTTTCCTTGAAGAATGAAGTTGGAGGACTCATAAAAGCCCTGAAAATCTTCCAGGTATGGATTTTCTACCAAGCCCATCTAAAAACAGGTCTTTGAAATTCTATTTAAAATGAAAGCTACTGTCAGTTCCTCAGAGACGGCCTATGGAAGTCTCTTAACTTGCCTTGCTAACGTACTGTTCAGGGAGTGGAGAGATAGCTCAGCGGTTAAAAACAGTTGCTGCTCATGCAGAGGACACAGGTTCAGATCCCAGCGCTCACCCCAGGCAGCTCAGCTAACTTTGTTTTCAGGGGTTCTGATGTCCTCCTCTAAGCACTGCATACCTGTGGTGCACGCACCACACTCGGGTGCACACATGTAAAGTAAATAAAATATGTTCAGTTCTGAGAAATGGGTAAGAGAGAAAACAGCCAAGGAAAGACTAGACACAAATTGCTAAGGAGATTGGGGGAGGAGTCACTGCCTAAAGGTCGAGAGATTTCAAGTAAACAAAGCGTTTTACACTCAACGAAATGCCTAGCCATGTAATATCGATGTTATTTAATGACATATTAATATTAGCCATGTAATATCGATATTATTTAATGACATATTCATATTTCCAGGTGACAAAGTAGCAATTGTGTCAGCGGTGCTGTCCGAGCCTCAAATCATATGGCTCTCAAGTATTCTCAGCTCCTCACAGTGGGGCTGTGGGTGACTGTGCGCTTATGAGCCTTAAAAGGCTACTCCTTACAATTGGTAGTTTTAATTTTTATTTACTCTGTGTGTGCACATGTGCACCCTCTCTCTCTCTCTCCCTCCCTCCCTCCCTCTCTGCATGTGTGTGTGTGTGTGTGTGTGTGTGTGAGTGTGATGGTCAGAGAACAACTTGCGGGAGTCGGTTCTCTCCTTCCACTGTGTGGGTTCTGGGGATTGAACTCAGGCTGCCAGACCTGGTTGTAGGCTCCTTTACCTGTGGAACCATTCTGCTGGCCCAAATGTTTAAATTTTCGACCCAGTAATGCCATATCCTTGAAACTGTCTTGTGTGTGTGTGTGTGTGTGTGTGTGTGTGTGTGTAGGTACACATTGCAGAGGTCTGTGGAGGATGTCAGGTTGTTCTCGATCATTCTCTGCCTTATGCCTTTAAGACATGGTCTCTCATTGAGCCTGGGTCTGGGCTGGCATCCAGCAAGCCTCAGAGATCCCTCTTTCTCTACCCCCACAGTGTGGTTGTTACCTGCGAGTGGCTGCACCAGGCTTTTTATATGGGTGCCGAGGATCTGAACTCAGATCCTTATGCTTGGGCAGCAGACACTTTGACCACTGAGCCATCTCCCTAGCCCCTCTCCTACAGTTCTCCTGATGAAATATGGGTAAAACAGACAGAGTACAGTGTTTATTGAACAGTTACTACGTGTGGTGTACTCAGTGTGTAGATCTGAACAAACCAGACGTGGTACCATCCTTCACAGAGTGTATGATTTGGACAAGGAGGCAGACATTAAGCAAGCAGTTTAGTGAGTGCATGACTACACATGTGTAAAGTGCAGGACTATACACTAGGCCCTGTGACATCGCTGAACTGGAGGCTCTATGCAGTTTAAGGACCCAGGGACACAGTAATTTATTTCTAGCAGACTGTGAACAGGCTAGGTCATGGTATTTGAGCACCACATGGCCGGGCAGGTTCCAGGTTTGTGTGCACACAAATCCCTTCTTAGCCTCGTGGCCATTGGGAGTTAATCTTTGTGCATGTCTCAGTAAAGTAAGAGAGAACCCTGCCTACCTCATGTCATTAGGGATCAATAGCTAAACTGCTCAAAGCGCTTGAGGTTGTACAAGGTAAACCATCAATAAGTGTTGACTACTGTTATCAAGCAGGTTTATCCCCCCCATGACTTGTTATTTAGTCATTCAAAGAACAGACATTTAAATGTGGACACTGCCCTAGAAGGGCCTGACACTAGGACTCCTGCCACACGGCAGCGTCTTAGCCAGCTCCTTTCAGCCTGTTTCTCTCTGTGAGCTCTTTGGTGAGGTAAAGCATAAACAGTGCTTTTGTCCCCTCCCTTGCACTGTGAGTTACTTTGTTCTCTAATGTGAACAATCCTGGTCCCTTCTCTCTGCTCCTTTGCCCCTCCCCCCTAATTTAACACAATCCTGTCTTATTACCACTGTTATTATTGCCATGTAAAGAGCTAAACCTCTGAGCATGCTGGGTAAGTTCTGCCATGTACAGCCTTAGCTCTCCATTTACTTAGAATTTTGAGAGAAAGTCTCACTGAGTTTTCCAGGCTGCCCTCAAACTCATGATCCTCCTGCCTCTGTCTCCCAAGTAGCTAGGATTGCAGCCCTCTACCGGCAAGCCTGGCTTGTATTATTATTTTTATTGTAGTGCTTCCCTTTGGAAGTACGTACCTGCATTTCTTCTTCCAACGCCTTCCATTTTCTTTATTGGTAGAGTTTTGGTACATGGTTTAAAAACTAGACACGTTCTGTTGAAAGAAAATGTCAGTCTTCTGCTCTGCTTCTCCTCACTACATTTGTTAAAAATCTATTTTCTATAGACAGGGCCTTGCTCTGTAGTTCAGACCGGCCTGGAGCTTCCACAGCCTCCCGAGTGCTGTGATTGCAAGTGTAAACACCATGCTCAGCCCAGCATTTGCTGCTTAGATCCAGCCCTGACTAACAGTGTCATTGTCACTTTGCTGTTTTCTGAAGGGTATGATGAGTTTTTATGTTTTGATTTAATCTTACATATTCCAGGAGGGGATTGTTTTGCCGTTAGCAGCACTAAAAACACCTTCTTCCTCCTTTTGAGCTAATCTTGACAAGTATTGAATTGTTTATTGAGTTCTAATGAAGGAATTCTTCTCAAAGATTATTAGCATCCGAGGCAGGTCCATGCAGGCTTTACCCTCTGCTTTACACAGGAGAATCACGTGAACCTGTTACATATTGAGTCTCGGAAATCAAAGCGAAGAAATTCGGAATTTGAGATTTTTGTTGACTGTGACATCAACCGAGAACAGCTGAATGACATCTTTCCCCTGCTGAAGTCCCACGCCACTGTCCTCTCTGTGGACTCGCCCGATCAGCTAACTGTGAAGGAGGACGGTACGTTTCAGATGGCAAGGTCCCACCTCGAAGAGTAAGCACCCAGTGTGTGTCCAGCCTCCTATTCAGTTTGAAGACAAGGGGATAAAAAGGAACCTCTGTCTTTTAAAGTCCTCATTGTGTGACAGTGTAGGGAAGGCAGAACGGGGCTGATCAGAATTCTGAGGTAACAGTTGATGAAGGGCAGAGGGAAGAAGCTTTGAGTGTGAGAAGGGTGGGTCAAAGGTCAGTGATCTCTCTTAGCTCCTAAAGGACTTCCTGATCTCGCAACCCTGATCTCCTCATCCCCCAGTCCCCTCCAGAACTCTTCATAGATCTTCTGGGGCTTAGTGTCTAACAGATATTAGACAGATTTGGGGGGAATCTTGGTAGTATTTGATGTCGGTGATCCGAACCTTATTTCTACAATGGCTCTGGTGATATAAAGCCCTCGAAGGTTCAGATACGCAGATCGAAAAGACTGAGGCTAAGATCTCCATTATGGAAAAAGAAAAAACCCACATTGTAATTTAGTTAAGACAAAAGATGAATGGATTAATTTAATAACTTTATACTCCATGGAGTCTCTTCAAATATATCACAATATTTAGGGTGTGGCCAGGGCTGCCGTTCATCTGCCAAGCCTTCATGTCATTGCTGAACTGTGGATTCACCTCCTCTTCTGGCTGGCAAGAAGGAGCTTCCCTGAGACTCAGTGTTCCTCTTAGAACAGAAAGAACAGGCCAGGAAGGGCTGAGTTCTGACCCCTCTCTTCCACTGGTAATGGTTACCTGGGTCAAACTGCCTTAGCCTTCCCTCACCTACACAGTGAAGGTGGCTCCTTTGATTTTTAATGCACATCAACTCATGTGATCACACACACACACACACACACACACACGTGGCTTATGACCTCTGGCCTCCTTGGGCATCTGTAGTCATACACATGCACACACATGCACACACATGCACACACATGCACATGCACACACATGCACACACGCACATGCATATGCACACAATTTACTGAACTAAAACAATAAACATTTTAAAGAAAATCTAAAAACTAGGTATTGAGATATGATTCTGTGCCTCAAACAAACACAGATATTAAAATTCCTTCCTGGACTTGCATGCTGGTGTACAGAGTTATATTAGCCTAGTCTGCCTTCACAGAATAACTGGGCATGTGTAATAAAACATTTAAGTGCTTGGTTCGTTACTTCACTATCGTATTCCTCAGCAGTTGGGAAATCAACCTGAAGATTAAAAATGAATTAAAGCCAATGATTTTAATTAAAATATGACTTCTAGGAACCAAGTGGGCATTTAAGCAGTATTTGATTTCTGGCAATACACAAGTCTCATCTGGTCCAACTGCACTTGCTTCTGCCTTTCGCTCTGGTTAAGACAGTCTCCTCAACCCTCAGTAGCCTTGGGATTTTATTTTACAGTTATGGACACTGTCCCTTGGTTTCCAAAGAAGATTTCTGACCTGGACTTCTGTGCCAACAGAGTGCTGTTGTACGGATCCGAACTGGACGTGGACCATCCTGTAAATATGTTTAAAAAGTCATCCAGCACAAAGAATCTAAGTCAAACTAAAGATTAGGGGCAACTTTAAAACTTAAAAAATTAGAGCTTTTAAAACAGATTTATTAACTTTAATATATGTGTATGGGTGTTTCCCCTGTGTGTATGTATATATGCTTCATGTGTCCCTGGAAGCCAGAGGAGGACATTGAATCCTCTGGAACTGGAGTTTTGGATGGTTGTGAGACACCTGGTAGGTGCTGGGAACCGAACCCTAGGTCCTCAAGAGCAGCCAGTGCTCCTTAGTGCAGAGTCATCTCCCCATCATCTAGGGCAGCTATTTTTCAGACACGTCAATAGCTTATACTAATTACACAAAATACTGAGTTTCATTATGATATTTTCATACATATGTAAGATGCTTTGACTATACTCATTGTGATTGCCCTGACTTGTTCCTCCCCTCAAATACCAAGGGCGAATTGATGGTGAGAAAATGCTTTTCTAAACTAAACAGAATTGGGATTTCAGACATCATGAGCAGCCCTATGTACTGGTAGGACTGGGTCAGCAGGCAAAAAGGTATCCACTTTCACTAGCATGGAGTTCTGCCCTGTTCCTGGCATTCCTGTTATTAAGATATCCTCAGAGCTGTGCATTGAGTGTATCTGTAGTCAATTTCTGCTAAAATGAGCTTGAGTCTTTGAAATGACAATAAAGTTGGGTCGGACTGACTAGGCAGTTGATGATCGGGGAAGTTGTTTCCTGGGAGAATTTTACAGTAGAGCTGTGAGCTCAAGAGTTAGAATCTAGAGCATTACACTCATGATTGAAGCTCTGGGTTCTCAGAGGGAAGAATGCAGTTATGGAGGTTTCCTGGTCCAGCCTTCGCTTTAGGGCCTCTTGCTTTCTAAGCTGCATGAATGTGCTGTATACCACTTTAGATAGCCTCCAGTGGACCCATCTCTTTCCCAGCCAATCTTACCAAGTAACTATTGCAGCAAAATGGGGCGCTCACCCCAAAGGAGCTTGCAGCCCAGTTGAGAACTAGCACGGATTAGCATAGTGCGAGATAAAATGGCCAAAGTGTGCCAGAGGACATTAGCAAGCCGGACACACACCCAAGAGAGCAAATGATTCTGACTGAAGCAGTCAGAGAAAGGTGGCATTTCAAGAGTATCCCAAAAGATTTCGGTAAGTGAGAGATGGGCAGAACGGATAGTCTAGGGTGAGCAAAGGTTCTGAGGCAAGGAAACCGGGGCATGCTAATAGAAAGGTGAGATTCCAGCTTTACAGATTCCTGTGCCAGGGCTGCCACCTCCTTGCCACTTTTAATATTTACTTTTTATTTCGATTGCCACATCTCTCAGCTGCTTCCCGTGCCTTGCCACCTTCACACGCTCTCTGCCATGAGAATGATCCAGTGACCACTCTCTCCTCTTCCAGACATTACCAGTGGTTTCCCACATAGCACTGTTATTCAAGGTAGCAAGAAAGTAGACACAGGGCAGTGCCCATCAACTCAGGAGAAGATAAAGAATGGTAGGCAGAGCCAGGTAATAGAATATTACCAGGCATAAAAAGGCATAGCTGATGGATGTGCAGGTTCATGCACATAATCCCAGAATTTGGCAAATCTGAGGCAGGAGGATTACCACTAGTTTGAGGTAAGTCTAGGATATGTAATAAGACCATATCTCACAAAACAAAATGAAATGGGCACAAAATACAGTGCCACAACATGGGTGAACCTTGAACAAAGCCAGCCTCAAAAGGCCTCATGTTGTATGATTTTGTTTATGTGAAATATCTGGAAGAGGAAAATTCACTGAGACAGAGGCTAGATCACGGGGTGGGGTTCGGGGGTGGGATTCGGGGGTGGGGAAGGGATAGTAAGATGGTTTTTTTTTTTTTGAGATGGCCCTATTTTTCTGAAATCAGATGGTACCCTGAGCACAGTCATCTGGTCTGGAGGTAAGGATGGTCGCTGGGCACAATGACAGGCCTATTGTCTCAGCTGTTTACAAGTCTGAGGTGGGACAATTACAAATTTCAATGGCTATCCTGGGCAACGTGGCAAGAAGTTGTCTCAAAATTGAAAACAAACAAAAATCTGATCCTGGTTGTTAATTTCTCTGAATTGCTATTTCATGGCATATGAGAGCTATTTCATGCCACACGAGAGCTATTTCATGCCACATGGGAGCTATTTCATGGCACACGGGAGCTATTTCATGGCACAC
>JADRCH010000702.1:266661-323156 GCA_019843965.1 Rhynchomys soricoides | reverse complement strand
GGCACACGGGAGCTATTTCATGGCACACGGGAGCTATTTCATGGCACCCGGGAGCTATTTCATGGCACCCGGGAGCTATTTCATGGCACATGGGAGCTATTTCATGGCACATGAGGATAGTGGTTAGTCTATAAAGGAGATCAATATAGCCCCGAGGTCCAAATCTAAGCTCCTTAGTGGACCTCAACCTGCAGGTCCTGGACTAGGCTTCACCATAATCCAGGCACCGTGCAAGCACCAGAAGCATGCGATTTGTGCCCTGAACCTGTTTTCCTTCCTGTGCACTTTTTGTGACCCTTCTGTCCTCCACTCAGCTCTCTCCACACGGCAGACCCAGCTTGGGGATCAGCACTGGGAAGCTCAGTTCAGTGAGGGCACTATTTTGAATATTAATTTCCGTTTTAGTATTATTTGCATTCCATTCTATTTACTGTTTTTATTTACTATTGACTGTTATTTGCTGGGTCTCAAGTGTTCTAGGCGGACCTCCTATTGCCCAGTTACACCCAGTCTTACTGTTTTATTTCTAATTTCTACCATAGGTAACATAACTGAAGATACAGTCAAGTGATTAAAGAAAAATAAAACGAGCTGTACTTAATTAGGACGGTCCCTTTTTGTCACTGTAGGATCTTTACATATAAAGCATCATTTTCCTTTGTAGCCACTAGATGAGAAAGCTGTCGTATGACTGCTTACTTCAGAACAAAAGTGGTCACATATCTCTAAGTAACCTTGTTTGTTCTAACAACTATGTAGTTTTTCAACATCTCCGGTCAAAACAACGAAGTGCTTCTTAAGTGTCATCTTCAAGAATTTTTAATACTTGATTATTTGACTAATACTTCAATATTTGATTAATTTCAATTCTAAGGGCTTCAAAGACAATATCTACCGTAGAAGACGGAAGTATTTTGCAGAGTTGGCTATGAACTACAAATAGTAAGTTACAAGCCAACACATCGAACTTTGAAATAACAAAAAGAACAAAATAAATGGAATAAGCTATGTTTATTTGGTAGATAGAAAGCCATATAACTGTAACTGCCTAACTACAGTGCAGAATTCCCTGTCTCCATTTACTCAGTGGGGACCCCATTCCCAGGATTGAATTCACGGAAGAAGAGATTAAGACCTGGGGAACCATCTTCCGAGAGCTAAACAAACTCTACCCAACCCATGCCTGCAGGGAGTACCTCAGAAACCTTCCTTTGCTCTCAAAATACTGTGGCTATCGGGAAGACAACATCCCGCAGCTGGAAGATGTCTCCAACTTTTTAAAAGGTAACATGCCCACGGAGCTGTGTGTGTGTGTGGGGGGGTCTGTTGATCTGTTTCAACTGGGACAGTGTTGTTTGTGGAGGAATGAGGTCTAGTTATGTGGAAGGTCCAGAATCTCCTGAACTCATCCTGGAGTACTGGATCCGAGACTGGGCGCCATATTGGAAAAAAGAGTCCAAATAGCTTAGAGTGCTGGTTCTCAACCTTCCCAATGCTGCCACCCTTTAATACAGCACCTCACGCTGTGGTGACCCCCAGCCATCAAATTATTTTATTGCTACTTCATGATGGTCTAGGCGACACCTGAGAAAGAGTCCTTTGATCTCCCATGAAATCGTGACCCATAGGTTGAGAGCCACTGACTTGAGCATGAGCACAAAGGGAGCAGAGTTGCAAGGGAATTTGGAAATGCACCACATAGTTAACTCTGAAGAACACTTTGGGCATTGTTAACTTGGAGATATAGGGGATATTTTCTAAATGCTTAAACGTTGGACAAATTAGAATCTGTATACGATATGGCTCTTAAATAAAGAGGGAGATCTTAATAGAAGACTCATGAGAAACGAGGCTTGGTTAGATTCTATCAACAAGGGTATCGTACTAAACCTCCATACTGGCCTTCAAGGATGTGGTCAAGGAGACAAGAGTCTCTAGCTGATGTAGAAAGTCAAATGATCATGGACCTCCAGACTTCATTGTGTTTAAGAAAAATCACTATCTCCTTTTGTCTCAGTAAGTCAGAGACTTTGGTGGGAAGGGCTGCTTTACAGTGCTGGTCTCAGCAAGTCAGAGACTTTGGTGGGAAGGGCTGCTTTACAGTGCTGGCACAGGGTCTTAGGACCGCTAGGCAAAGGTTCTGTCCTTGACCTGCGCCCCCAGTTATGCTTTTGGCTCATGTTGTTAATCTTTTGTTCCTGGCTGAAAGTGTTGTCTGAGTTTCTTACATGGCTGTTAACAAACACCTTCCCATGTATTCAACCTCTTACTTCTTACTTAAGAAAATATACATAAAAACCTAAAGGGACTAAACAGGAAAACATGGTATCGTTTCATGAGGGTAGAAACCATGTGTGTGTCTCCTATTAAAAACTAAGCTTTTAAAACACGGGACAGCATCAGTGCAGGTGGCCCCTCAGGACTCACACAGCATACTGAGGATGTCACAGGTGTTGTTCCGTCTGTGATCACAGGACATAAAACTGAAAGCTGTTCCCTTGGGGTCTGGAGATGAGCTGGCCACAGAGCCAATCTGCTGTTTCAAAGATGAGTGTCAAAGAGAGAAATCCAAATTTTCAACGAGAGAAACCAAGATCAAGAGTACAGTTCCCATCAAGTGTCAGATGAGGATGCCAACACTGTCAGACATGGTGGCCACTGGATACATGTGGCCTTTCACATTGTAAACAGTTAACATGTGTTTGATCAGAGTATTAGGGGCCTTGGCCACACAGTCACATGTTAAATGCTCAGTAGTGACAGATGGCTGTTGCTCCATTTCATCAAGAAATGTGGAAGACTCTGTTGGATAGCGTTCTGCTCATCAGTGAGGGGGCAGATGTACACAGCAAGTGCGTGGAGCTGGACCGGCAGAGTTGTGACGGTTTAGTGTGAAACCTGGTAGCCCCCTTTCCAGTACAGAGAAGACAGTCTTGGCATTGGGTGGAAGAGAACCATCCAAGTCAAGCGAAACTTATAAAAAGAAGTATAGAAGATAATAATGCTTAAAAATAACATAGATTAAATGGCTGTCATAAAATACTTTAAAAATTAATTTACCATAATGTACCATACCAAAACTGTGAAGGACGTACAAGGTAAAAGCTTCTGTTATTACGTTTTATACTTATGTGTCACATGTCCAAAGCTATCACCATTCACCACCTCCTTCTTCTCTCCAACAGTCCCTCTTCTGCTTGCACGTCACATGCGTTCCATTACGCTCCCTCCCCACTCTTCCTTCCTTCCCTGAGATCCCTTCTGCCCTGCCCACCACACGTGCAAGGATTTGAATCTAGGTTCTGTATGTAAGAGAAAGCATTCAATATTTGTCTTTCTGAGCCCGGCTTGCTTCTCTTATTACGATGATCTCTAGTTCCTGCAAATGTTATGATGTCATTTTTTCTTTATGACAGAATGCAGTCATACTGTGTGTATGTACTGCTTGACTCTACCCATGCTCTGCTGGTGGGTGTCTAGGCTGACTCTGTTTCCTGGCTACTGTGACTAGTGTGGTAATAAACATGGACGCACAGTATCTATGTGGTGTGTCACCTTAGAGCCTGTGGGGAATATGCCCAGGAGTCGTCTGCCTAGAGTTCTATTTCTAGGGATTTTTTTTTTCCTTTTGGAGAAACTTCCGTAATGGCTGGCCTAGTTTTCACTTCCACTGTCAGTGTGTAAGAGTTAAAATGCTCTCCGTGTTTGAAGGGCGGTGCCGAGCGTAATCTAAGTCTTCCTGAATTTGTATTGCGCTGTTAGCATCTCCTGTGGTTCTTGAGAACATTATCCAGTGTTTCATAGCTGTTACAATAACAAGAAGAACCGTTTCGTAAGCTTGATGGGAGATGTGGTGTGTAAAAGGATCTGACCCTGGTGTGCTTCACGATGCTTAGCTCCTGTTGCATGCACACGGTACACTTTAATTTCCACACCTCTTGAAAGTGCTACCTGGGACCACTGGCCAGTGTCGTGCTACCTGGGACCACTGGCCAGCATCAGCGGTCTGTTTGAGGGGAAAGTTTTCTCTTTTCTTCTTTGCTTTGCAGAACACACAGGGTTTTCCATCCGTCCTGTGGCTGGTTACCTCTCACCGAGAGATTTCCTGTCGGGGTTAGCCTTTCGAGTCTTTCACTGTACTCAGTATGTGAGACACAGTTCAGATCCCCTCTATACTCCAGAGCCGTAAGTACTTATGCTGTTCATTCATCAGATGGTTATAAATAGTAACGGTACCTACTTCACGAGGCATCTAGTAAGTATCCAATAAAGCAGCATATGCCAAGCCTTTAGAATTGAGACTGGCATTGAAGTGTATCCTATAACACACACAACCAGTTATTAGTGTTATTGTTATTATTACCATTACTATTATTAATTTGGCAACTTATTGGATGTCAGATGCAGTTCTGTGCACAAGGGATGTAAAAATTAAATAGAAAGTGTTACCTTCATAAAGTGTGTATTGGGGGGCAGATGGGGATGGGGACAAGTAAATGTGCCGTCAGATGATGGCACGTGCCACGGGGGGAAATAAACAGGAAAAGATGCACATGTATACGGGGAAGTTTTGGGAAGTGCAGTCAGAGAGGGCCTTGCTGAGGAAACATGGGGGTAGAGACCTGATTTGGGTGGGGGCTTGGGGTATCAGTGCATATGTGTGAGGGAGCAAGATTTGGGACCAAAGGCTTTTCTTTACTCGGTTACTATCCTTTGTGACTCATTACTCCTGATCAGCTAGAGTGAACATAAGGGTGACTTTGGCTTGGGTTGGACAATTGTTTATGCCTGTGTGCCAACGACACAGTGTTAGAGACTGTGTCTCTGTTGCAACAGTTGTTTCTGCGTGTGTGTCAATTGTCACAGTGTGATACACCGTGTCTCTGTTGCAGAGACACCTGCCATGAACTCTTAGGCCACGTTCCTCTCTTGGCTGAACCCAGTTTTGCTCAATTCTCCCAAGAAATTGGCCTGGCTTCCCTTGGAGCTTCAGAGGAGACTGTTCAAAAGCTGGCAACGGTACACATCTGGGAATAGCTGTGTAGTCCAGTGTGCTCCACTGGGCGGGGTTCGGTGCATTTGAGCACTTTGAAGTCCATGTTCAAGGCAGCCATTAGAAAAGTTGTTTTTGCTTTAAATGTATATGAATTTAAATAATGTTAAAAGAAGATATACAAATTTAAGGTTTCTCAGAAACACAGATTTAAAACAAGACAGAGAATCACAGTTTGCTTTAATATACTAGTTTTTAGATTAAAAAAAGAGTGGTGTCTTATCAGTCAGGGAAGGAAGGGCATTTTAGGATGAGGCTCAAGACGTATGAGAAGGGGCTTGGCACTGCTGGGAACAGCTGAGGCTGGAGGAGTGCTGTGGAGTAGGCTAATTGGTCCTGAAGTTGTGGCTTGGGGATGCTCGGGGTTCCTGAGACCTTTTGTGGAGTCCTTTGGGACAAAAATTATTTATAAGTAAAAGATATAAAATATATTTTTAATGTGACAGACAGGGCTCACATGCCACATTGAGTCTGAACTTTAAGCAACCGCCATGTGCCAAGTGAGGTAGTTATAGAATATCCACATTGCTCTGAAAAGCAAATTCAAGTGCCCAGCCCTGTTCTGGCTACATAACTGTGCTAAGCTGAGCTTTCTTCACATACCCAAACCTAAACAACAGATTGCAAAAGATTAAATACAGAAACAGATATGGTAATCCATCTGCCATCTCACCAGACATTAAATAATGTCTAGCCAGGCACGGACAAGATGTGAAGAGTGTTGGCTTTGCTGATTCAGTCACTCCACACTGGGAATCCATAAGGTGATAATCATAAAAAATTCAAACCAGGGCCAGCGAGATAGCTCAGTGGCACCGAGCATGGTGAGCCGAGTTCCACCCCACAGCTGAAGGAAAGAACCTGCCCCACAAGGTGCCCTCTGGCCTCCTGCAGGCATGCACACACAGACAAATGAGTGTAAAAGAAATTACAGTTAAAAAGATGATGTTGGAGAGATGACTCTATAGTTGAGAGCCATTCTTCCTGCTCTCCCAGAAAACCTGGGTTCTCTTTCCAGCACCAGACGGCTCACAACCTCTGTAACTCCAGCTCCAGGGAATCCCATGCACTCTCTGGCATTTGTGGCTGCCCACACACACACACACACACACACACAAATAAGAACAATACAAAACAAATATAAAAGATGAATAACAATTATAAAATGATGCTACTCTTCTGTTACTGTTTTGTAAACTGTACTTTCATTAGGTGTTACTTATGTTACATACAATGGGTTTTCCATATTCAAAGTTGATTTTTAAGTACCTAAACCTTCTCTTCATTTTAACTTTAATATGATCAATATAGCTAGGGTTACACATACACAGAGAGAGACTGTTGGACTCCTTGGTAATTTTTAACTGTATATGAGAGTCTTTACATCAAGTTTACAGAGTCCTGACGTATAACAGGGCCAGATTGTAAAAGGGCCTTGGATCTAGGCTGGACGTCTTGGGCTTGATTCTGGGTGTACTTTGGGCCAGTGACTAAGAACTGGAATTTGCATTAGATTGAGATGCTCAGGATGTGGAACATGATGTTGACTTCCTTTTGCAGTGCTACTTTTTCACTGTGGAGTTTGGGCTGTGCAAACAAGATGGACAGCTGAGAGTCTTTGGTGCCGGCTTGCTTTCTTCCATCAGTGAGCTCAAAGTAAGAGTCATCAGGCTTTGCACATAACTGTGTCCACCAACATGATCAACATGGCTGGACGCAGAGCTTGCTTCTGAGCAAGTGCTTACTATGGGAAATATTTTAGGTGGCAGTAATTTGAGAACATTTTTCTCTACTCTTCCAAATTTCTAGAAAAATGTGCCCTTTAAATAGAAAGTGTTTTTAAAGCTTAAGACAAATTTCTGGGATACAAGCAGTAAATTCTGTACGAAGTAGGGAAGTGAAATCTATTCACTTAAGAAAGTAGAGGGCTGTGAAGCAAATCAGATTAAAGACGCTGTCCAAGGTACCGTCTTGTGCTGAAAGAGGTTGCTTTCTGGGGGTGATAGAAGTCAAGGGTAAAGGGGACTAGCGGAGGTAAACAGTAGATGCCGTAATGCATAACTGAATTAATAAATATCCCTGGGTGACTCCTGTGTGGTAAAGAGGTTAAAATAAAACCATGGAGATGGTCTTGGGTTACTGTGGGAGGCAGCAAACAAAACTTGCTTTGTTGGGCTAGACTGGGTGACGTAGCGATATAGGAGACCAGACTGAGGGTGCAGTCAGGGCCCTTGCAGAACTTGGGTCAGAGGCGTCAGCTGCTGCAGTCTTGTGTTCTGTAAAACAGGCAGTATTTGATTGTCATTCTTTGTCCCCTCAGCATGTACTTTCTGGACATGCCAAAGTTAAGCCCTTTGATCCCAAGGTTGCCTGCACACAGGAATGTCTCATCACAAGCTTTCAGGATGTCTACTTTGTATCTGAGAGCTTTGAAGATGCAAAGGAAAAGATGAGGTAAAATCTATGTCCCTCAAGCTTCCATTTGTTGCAAAAGTAATGTCCAAAGGTACAATAATCGCAGGTATGAGTGAGCAGTTAATTGGGAGCCTGCCAGGAGCCTTCTACCTCGGTCACGTCTGTTGTTTAGAGTAGGTTGACTATCACAGATTCAGTAATCACATGTGGGAATGGACACATTGAGAGATGGGCTGCTCCCCATTTCTTCCCAGCAGAGTTTATAGTTCAGCAGGAAAAAAGAAACTAGACAAGATACTATGAAAACTGGCAAGAATGGAGACTCTAGAGAGGAAACATTGTCTTGCCTCCTCTCCAGCTGGAGAATCACAGAAATCTTAGAGGCAAGTGAGACAGATGGGGAGGCGAGCTAGAATTTAGACACTTAGATGTGTTAAGTTTCAGGCTGAAACGGCGTGGAAAAGACAAAGAGCTAGAGAGGCATGGGGATATTTCAGGGCATTCAGAGCTCCCTAGTCAACAGCTGAGCACGTGGTCCACAGGGAAGAACTGGAGCACTGACGCCTTTTAGGAGATTCTTGTGAGCTCCGGGTGAAAGTAAAATCTGAACTAGGATGGAGGAAGCAGGGAGGAAGTCACTGTGGAAGCAGGGTCCAGGAACAGCATGTGGCAAAGGTTGTCTTGAAGCCACACTGGGAGGGCAGGGGTTGAAGATGCTGCTTATCTTCCAGAACCAAAAAACAATAGTAGCTGGGTTTCTCTAGCACAGATGGCATCCTTGTGCAAAGCTGTAGTGGTTCCTGCTGGGGAGACCAGATGGATGGGAACCTGGATTCCCGTTCCCAAGTGTGTACACTTGTTCTCGGCTGTGCTGTTATCCTTAGGGGTCCTGAACATGATTGTTCTGTAGGGTACCGCATAGGAGGTTCAAATGTTGGCTTGATAAAGGAGGCAGATTTTAAACCTTGAGGAAAGGGAGAATTCAAGTCATTTGAGAGGAATCTAGAAATCTAAACAGAAAAATCATACCAATATGGGAGGTTAGGACTCTCCTCTCTCTCTCTCTCTCTCTCTCTCTCTCTCTCTCTCTCTCTCTCCTCTTCTTCTTTTGTTATGTAAGGTCTAGCTGAAGAGTTTGTTACTATGTGTTTCTGTATTGCCATTATCTACTGGCAGATAAAGCCATTGGGCTTGATGTCCTTAGTGAAGCCAAGAGGTGAAGAGATGGGTTGTAGATCACTTCCATGGCATAAGACAGGATTAATGCCCAGTATGGGGGGATGGAGAGGAAGAGGGAAGGAGATGGGGAGGCTGTTGGGCCCTTTGCTGTCATGACAGAGAAAGCGCGCGCGCGTGCGCGTGTGTGTGCGTGTGTGTGTGTGTGTGTGTGTGCGTGTGCGTGTGTGCGCGCGTGTGTGTGTGCGCGCGCGTGTGCATCTGTGACTCTGTCTGACCAGGTCTTCTGTCCTTTTTTATTTATTTTTGTCATCCACTATCGCAGACATTAACACTCCCTTATCTGTTGTCTTAAATAGAGAATTTGCCAAGACTGTGAAGCGCCCGTTTGGAGTGAAGTACAATCCGTACACACAGAGCATTCAGGTTCTCAGAGACACCAAGAGCATAACTAGCGCCCTGAGTGAGCTGCGGTATGGCCTTGATGTCGTCAGTGACGCCCTCGCTAGGGTCAGCAGGTGGCCCAGTATGTGATGGTTTCCAGTGCAAATCCAGATGGCCTTTGAACGTCAGGCCAGAGCCAGGGCCAGTTCTTGCTTCCCCTGAAGACCTGCTTGGGAGGAACAGCAGCTCCCAGCTTAGCAATGCCTCTTACCTCTCTCTGTATCCAATCATTGAGTGTCTCTGAAAATGCATACCCGGCACTGCTTGTCTTCTACTTCTGTTTTGTCTTCTGGCACCTGCTTAAGGAAATATAATCACATGCCATGTGATTCATAGTTTGCGTATTTAAAATATTTTATTTCATTAAAATATAATTAAATCATCCGCCCCTTCCCTTTCTTCTCTCCAGCCCCTCCCTCGCAGATTCATGGCCTTTCTACTGAATGCCCATTTTTGATGAGCGAGTTGTCTGACACCAGTCAGAGCTGGACTCATCATGAAGCTGTTTTCCCCAGTCCATCATTAGTGGGTCACTCCAGATGCCATGATGAGTATATCTGTATATGTTACCCATCACTGACTTTGTGACAGCCCAGGCATAGTCACACACTAGACTTCAAGGAGACTCATGGAAACAGAAGTTTAGATGACTTTGCTCTTAGAGCATGGCTAGTAAAGAGCAAGCTGGCTTCAAGTGCAGTGTCTGACAAAAACCACCAAGACTCAGCCAGGCATGAGGATGCCTACAATTCTAGTGCTCCCGGGCACTTTATTTCAAGGTGTCACACTAGGGAACTGTCTCCCATAATGAGAATGGGGTGGGGGGCAGAGGGTAGGAAGCGGGGATGGGAATGGAGAAGGGTCAAGAAGAGCAGTTTGTATCTGAGACCATTGGAGCACATGTGTCAGCGGTGTAGCATTGGCTACACCATAACCATAAGCAGTTGTATAAACTTTTCATTACTGTTACTAAGTGTCAGGGACAATCAGCATATAAAGAAGAAAGGTTTATCTTGGATGCTTTGGTCCATTAGAAGTTGTTCCTGTGGTTTAAGCCAGTGTGAAACAAGGTATGATGGGAGAATGTGGCAGAGCAAACTTCATAAAGGGTGGAAAGAGAAAGAGTGAAGGATTTAGAGAAAGAAGGGAGAGAGGAAAAGAGAGAGAGAGAGAGAGAGAGAGAGAGAGAGAGAACACACACACACACACACACACACACACACACATACACAGGAGGTGAGAGAGAGTCAGAGATAGAGACAGAAAGATCCTATAGTGTCGTTTAAGAGTTCACTATCAGGTAAGAGAAGGGGCTCAACAGTTAAGAGTACTAGCTGCTCTTCCAGAGGACCCTGGTTTGATTCCCAGCACCCACACTGTGGCTCACAACCATCTGTGACTCTAATTCCAGAGGATCCAATGTTTTCTGGCCTCCATGGATAGCAGGCAGGCATGCAAGTAACACACAGATATACACGCAGCAAAACATCCATACACATAAAATAAAAATTAAAAGACCCCACCTCTGCTTTTCACATTAATAGTAAAATTATATACCACTGAACATGGTTCATTTCAAGCCCACTAGATACATTTTTACACTAGATTTTTAAAAACACCTTTTAAGAATTCAGAGGAAACTATTGAAAGTTGTATTTCATCCCATGCTCTCCAAGGAAGCAGATCAAGGAAGTGTAATTCAGCCATCTCAGATCACTAGAAACATACCCACTTAACGGCTATTGAGCATGCATATGTCAGTAAGTAGATATGTTAGTTCTGAAATCACTGGAACTATAGCCCAGATAGTTTACAGCCTGCCTGATTGCCAGGGAAAACTCTGTACAGAAATCCTACAGAGAGCAAACAGAGAGCATCTTCTGCTGTTTCTTGTTATTTCCCTACGACTCTGGAGATGTTGAAGAATCAGTTATTGGCTTTTTGAGTGGTTGTGCTCTGATTAAAGCACTTTAAAATAAACAGTAAAGCCACAGCCTTACCAGTTGTAACTTCAAGATAGAAGAAATAATAAGTGACGGGCTTGACTTTGTCTTGGCTCTCATTCTGTGATATTTGACAAATCAGGGTTCCGGGAGGCTCAGAATTTTCAAAACACCTAAGAATCTTTAATAATTATTCAAACACCAGGACAGACTCAAACCAAAGCACGGCTTATAATTCTTTCCCAGAGAGCCGTTCCTCGACAGCAACAGCAGGCTTGACTTTTTGAAGAAAACACAAATGCTAATCGTCAGTGTGCCTACGTTCCTTAATCTCATGCTTTGGCATTTGGAATTTCATAAGTAGTAAGATACAGCAAAATGCACAGAATTATTGCTCATTTTTAAGTTGGCTTCCAAATCAGAGAAAGAAAAAAAAAATCCAGGACTTCTCAAAAGCACTAAATAACAGAGACCGTATGTTAATTTCCAGGAAGTGGATAAAGATAACCGTGGTCTGTTTCACTCTTGCTTCCGTGGTACTGTGCCATATACATTTATAACGTAAAAGTTTGTTGTTCCACTGGGTAATAAACTCAAAGTTCATGATCTCAGGAAGTGGTTTTTTTTTTTTTAAAGCACATTTTAAACTTTTATTTTATGTGTGTAGGCCCCAGGAATCAAATTCCAGTTGTCAGGCTTGGCCACAAGCCCCTTTATCTGCTGAGCCATTTTTGCCCCCCAAAAGTTTTTTTTTTTTTTGTCAAAGACACCTTAAAAACAGACTCAATTTTATGTTCACAATGTTATTAGTTTAGAGACCCTAACAGTGGTGATGGAGTGTACAAAGAAGCAGTCACAGAGGAGGACGAAGTGTGAAAGTGCCACATTACTTTGTATCCCACTTTAAAACATTTAAAAACGAAACAAAAAAGAAAACACTCTTTAAAGCATGTGGTTATGAACTCCACAAAGCCAAGCACACCTGGCTGCCATCATTACTTCTTGGGAAGGTTTCCCTCTCATGTTCCCCATCTGACCATGAGCTATATCTCCAGGGCTGAGTTACTGGAGAAGATTATGTCATGAGAAGGCTCTGTAAGAAGCAGATTCGTGGGGCTGAAGAGTCAGTTCATCAGTTGAGTGTGCTCAGGTCTTCTGCAGAGGACCTGAGTTTGATTCACAGCACCCACATTTGGCAGCCTACATCTACCTGTAACTCCAGCTCCAATATCTTAATTTCCACTTGTAAAAGAAACATTAATGACGACTGTTTAACTAAGATTCCCCCACAGCTTCTGGATGAGTCTATCTTCCTCCAGAGAGAATGACTGTTGTGTCTAGCAGGCAGTGTGTTTATTATGGTATAGGAAGGTCTTCTTGGTCCAACTGGGATGGAGCCAATGAGAAGCCGAGCTTTAGCTTGGTGAGGCTGATCTACTTTCAGTTCACCTCTGCTCTCAATGTGTAGCCCTTTAAGGATCCCACCTAAGTGTACATCAGGGGACTTGATTTCTGCATCTGTCCCTAATTCACTCTCCCCAGTACTGTAAAATCAATGTTCAGTGTCTCAACTGTTGCTCTCAACCCAGATTCTTAGTCTCTTAATCATTGCTGGCTAATGAGCAAGTGCTTCAAGGAAAGGAAGTATAATTTCTTGTCTTCATGTCACAGGCCCTTGAGTTTCTGTTGCTTCGAAAGCTCTCCAATGGCTTGAAATATATTTAAAAAATCTTTTCTGAGAGCTGGCCCTGACCCTCACTGGCTTCGGCGCTCAGGAAAATGGGCCCTGCATCTCACCTAGGCAGTTCAGTAGAGCTAGCCCTGGTGGCAGGGGTGTGAGTGAACTGGCCCCAGGGGCATGGGCATGGAGAACATGGCCCTGACACTCATAGGCTAAGGGCATGGGGGTAATGCCCTTCACATCCTTGCCCCTTGACACCCGTATTAGTTGGGAGAGCTGCCTTGGGTTCATGAGATCTGGAGAGCTGGCCCTGCCCCTTGCCCACTGCAGCATTGTGTGAGCTCGCTAGGGCAGTGCTGGAGAGCTCATCCTGGGGTCGTGGGTGAGGGAGAGCTGGCAAGCTGACCAACTCAGCTACCACACAGGCCCAGATCTGGGGCTTTGAGTTGGCCCACCCCAAGATCTACCTCTTATATGAACTGCTAGAGTGTGCTAAAGGGCTGGCCTTTACAAACTCAAAGGTGCAGGATCTCCATGACACAGGGCAACAAGAGAATGTCTGAGAGGAGTCCTATTGAGGATCCAGCGTTGATATTGTAGCAGAAACCAGAGACTCAAACCAGACCAATGACTCATTGCAATGAGCATTTGCAAGTAAAGATTCATGGACAAAAGGGTGTGCTGTGTGACACACTACAGCTTTCATGACGAGAATGTGTCCCATGCTTTGTTTTCTTTATGTTTTATTTTTGTATTTTATTTTCTTTTTGGGGGGAGGTTGCAAGGACAGAGGGAAGATACAGAGGAATGAGGAGATGAGAGGGATTGGGGTGCACAACGTGAAGTTCACAGAAATAAAAAACAATAAAAAGTTAAAATTTAAAAAATAATTTTTGACACCTTTTCTAGTTGTGAGAATTGGTCAGCAGCTTGGTAATCTTTCTGTCAAAAGCAAAGCCTGGCTTTGGATGCTGCACCTTGGTTCTGTCGACTCTGGCCACCCCCAACGGTGCCATCAAGTGGGGACCAAGTGTTCAAACAGTCTATGGGGACATTTTCCATTCAAACCACCCCACCTCCCAAATTCTAATAAATAAAACTGGTTCTGTAAATGGCTCTTCTTTGCACCTTCGGTGAAACCTCAGGGAACCTACCCTTTTATTTTAAAGGTCCCATCTTGGGTTTGGGATGTAGTTCAGTGTTAGAATTCTCTCCTGGATAATGCCTTGGATTCCATGGGAAGTACCACAAAAGGACGCTGGGTACTAAGTAATGGACACCTCACACTTTACCACCAGGGCCATCTTCCTCCTCTAGGACTGAGACTAGAGCTCATTAGCTTCTTTACTTCCTCACACCCCTCTCCCACTTGCTGGGAGGTGAGTGGGATTGGGGTGCTTGGTCTCTTTGAGGATCAGAGGAGACAGGCAGCAGGGAGCCGGAAGAGGCAGGGAAGTTTCTCGTTACACTGAGTGTTGTGAGTTGGCACCAGCCCTTTCTTGTTCAGAGTTAGTATCAGCTTACAGTATTTTGGGTGGTTTACAGGGCCTCAGCATCTCTCTATGATGATGTCTTTCTCTGCCTGGGCTATGGATTTCATCTCCATAGGTCTCTGGGAATCTGGTGGCCAAATTTCCATGGGTATCATTTGATCCCTATAGATTCTCTCCAACAGTGTCTAAGACAGCCAATTTGCTTATGCTGACTTTGACAGAACTCTCACGGTCTCAGGCTCTCTCAGACCAGCTATCAGCCCTGTCTGGTGGCTAGCTATCATATTTCTCACCATGAGAAATCCTCCAATCTGCATGATTTCTTAGTCCCTCTGCAGCATCTTTCCTGGGGCTTGAGATGGGTGGGATTCACACCACACTGTTGCACTGATAGGGGAGCGATCAAATCCTCTCAGGGTTCCTTTCAGCCTCCCTCACCTTTTAGGGGGATCCACCCAGATTTCTAGATACCCGCATTACAAGTTCTGGTTCGGCTTCTCCTACCTTACTTTATTTTTCTTGCATTTAAACATTATTAAAATTATACAATATATTTTTATTATATTCTTTCCCCTCCCCCAAGTCCTCCTAGGTACCCCCCACCTTCCTCACATTCTCTCTCAATGCCTCTAACAAGAAAAACCGAAACAAAACCCAAAGAGACAAAACCCACCAAACCATGACAAGGACAATAAAAAACACACACAAAACATGGAGTCTGTTTTGTGTTGGTCAGCTACTCCTGAGCATGGGACCTACCCAGGAGGATTGATATGCCCAATTCGTTCCATGGGAGAAAACTGGTTTTCTCTTTCCCATGAAGTATCAATCACAAATAGCTTCTTTGTCAGGGATGGGCCTTTGTGCCCACTTTTTCTCCTCAGTGCTGGGATTTTGTCTAGAAACACAGGGACTGTGACAGCATGCACAAGATCCGCACAGACACATCTTACCTTATAAGTGCAAGTTATTGGCATTTATTACTTTGGGAACTGTTGGTTAGAGGCCTTCCTATTACAACAGGTTTGAAAGGAGTGCTCCAAACGACAACAGCAAACTGGAGAACAGTACATGAGATCTCTCACGGCTTCCAGAGTAAGAGCAGCTTTGTCTGGCTAGTCTGTATCTTTCTAAGCAACCCCACTCATCTTTTCAAGAAACCACAGTCTGGAGGAGAAAAGGCCAGGGGTGCTTCCCTCACAAGATCCAGCAGACGGTAACATGTCAGTAGCATGAACAGGTGAGACCTAGACACTTTCCCGAGACACTTTCCAACGCGAGGACCTAGGAGGACGGGGGGGGGGGGGGGGAATGAGGCCCTGAGACCCTTCTGTATGGGGCCAGAGCTACGAATGCAGATCATCACCTTAAATGGGACATGATCTTTTTTCTCCTTCCAGATCCCAAATTCCATTTTCCCCAGTGCACACTGGTACATTGTACTGTTTAACTCCCACCAGCATCATGACAACGTTGATAAAAAGCCGTATTATATGAAAATCTATCTTGGATGAGAATTATCCATGCTGGTGATCAGGATTAGGGCAGATAGAGCGGGGATGCGGAGAGTAGGGAGAGCGTAGAGGCACATCAGACAGTAGCTAGCGGCCCCCCCCCCCCCCCCGGGTCACCAGGAGCGGGTTTTTGCAGTGGGAGGCTAACACCGCTACCCAAGACTCTCGGGTTCCCAAACGCACAAAGAGGCAGGCCAAGGTAGCTTCGGGAAGACTCAGGACTGGATTCTTCCCATCTTTAGCTCAGGTTCCTTCCCACCGTGCTGTGGCATCCCTGTTAGGTCATCTGCTCTGGGCAGCGTGGGACAGGTGGAGAGCTTTCTGGACTACTGAACATGGCGCAGAATTATGAGTGTGGGTGAAGTAAGGCTCCCTGGCTTGTGTTCCCTGGCGGCCACGAGCCGAGGTCTGACAGTGCTTTGGTTGAGTCTCTGTGCCCCAGGGCAGGACCATACCCAGCTACATCTTGCTCCAGTCCCACGGGCCCCGCCTAATCCCTAATTTTACACCGCCTCGGTCCCGCTGGCCGCGCCCGGCTCCCGGACTTGCCCCGCCCCCTGGCCGCCAAGGCCCCGCCCCGCGTCAGCCCTCCCGGAAGCGCCGGCGGAGCGTGTGCATGGCGCGGGAGTCCTGCGCCTTAGAGGCTGTCTCCGCCGCTACTGTGCTCTTCGCCTGGGTACGTGACTCCGCCCCCGGACTGGGGCAGAGACGAAGGGGCGCGGAGACCCGGGAGCTCCCGGCGTCTGCGTGGGTGTCGGGGAGCTGGGAGGCGGCGGCCCAAGCCAGGGTCCTGGGTTGTAGCACCCTGGGCTGTGGCAAGGAGGAGAGGGTGCGGAGGGAGGGTCTCCTCGCGGTGCCTGAGGGGCCTACTGCTAGCCGTGGGATGAGGACCCGTGGGACTGAAGCGCGTCAGGAGGATCCTGCCTCCAGAGCAGAGCATCCATTCTGGGAAAGCCCTTGGCCGCCTGACTGCCTAGGAAGACAGCGTGGAGGCTTAGCAGAGAGATCTCTTGTCCCAGAGCTCGTGGGGCCACCTGTGTCATCTAACCCTCCTTTTGCCTGGACGATAGAAGGCTCCTTTCCAGCGCCATCGTCCTGGGGAGCGTCCTGTGGATGTGAGGCCTGTGGAGTGTGGCCACGCAAGGCGCAGACCCTGCGTATTTGCTGTTACTCGGCTGTGACCGGATCTTTTCTTTTCTGGGGGCGTGGAGGTCTGGGCTGGGCAGGTTTGACACTGCACTTTGAGAGACCCATGGTCATACTTCCGTGTGACTGGAGAGGAGGCTTTATATTCACGAGTGTGGGGGACATGCGTGACAGCAAGCATATGTTGGGTGTTACTGTTCTTAGTATTAAATACCAAAATTGTAATGGAATGCATAATTTGTTAACGTCAGTCTCCTTGACTACAGCGGAGGTGTTCTGAGAGTGAGTACTGAGCCAGTGGTGTTCACATTGTCTCTCTTGGTGCTTGGCATCTTGTAGAACCCAGAGAAATATTTGTGGACTAAAGAATGAATGAATGAATGAAACGAATGAATGAATAGCTATGTGCACAGCCATCTGTTAATGTTTGGGAAATACATAACTATTCCCAGTTCTTATGATAGAGGAGGAGGCCATAACACCTATGTTTTTGCCAAAATTAGAATTTATTTGTATACCTTTCACTTGTTGAGTGTAAGGCCGTCAGAAAGGAGAGCATGACTTGGCCTAGCTGTCTGGCTCAACTCCTTGAAGTAGCGCTTGAGCTAGAGTTGGCAGGGGCTGGGGCTGGGGGCGGGGGGTGTTAGTAACTGAATGTGTCGCTGTCATTTTCCTGCCGGGAGACTGTTATCTTTTTGGACAGAGGAAAAACATTTGAAAGAAAAAGCCTTTCAGCTGTGGCCTTGAAGAGACAGAGATAGAAACAGGGCTGAACCTCACTTTACTAGTGTCTTTGGAGACCTGCTGGGGTATTCTTCCTGCTACGTAATCAGGGAGCATGTATGAGTTGGCCTCCGCTGCCATGGCTAAACACCACAGGCTGTGTTCTGAAACAATAGAAATTTATTTTCTCAGTGTTGGAAGTTGCAAGTCTAAGATTAAGGTGTGGGCACTTTGGTTTCTCTGGGGCCTCAGGTGGCTGTTTCTTTGTGTGTGGGCATCCTTGGTGTCTTGGGAAGAGACTAGACAGACTGGATTGTGGTCTCATCATTTAACTTTAGTTACCTCTTTAAAGGTTGTGTCTCCAAATACAGTCACATTCTGATATGTCAGAGGTTAGGGCTTCGGCATAAATGTTCTGGAGGAACGCAATCTGTCTTGTCCCAAGTCATTGTGTGTGTGTGTGTGTGTGTGTTTGTGTGTGCGCGTGCGCGCACGTGCGCTGTATCTGGATCCTTTGTAAAGAAGGAAGGTGTACACAGTTGTCATAGGATATGTTTAAGTTTCCTTTACCCAGCTTTATCCTGGGCTTAGGGCCCTTGTTGCACCACAAAAATTGATACATAGCATGAACCCCAGATTGCTCTAGCCTGGCTTCTCTCTCAGGTGTTCAGCAGCCTGCAAGCCTGGTAATGGGGTAGCCAGAGAAGACAGAAACCCCAGCGTATACTCTCTGGTTCACCTTGGGCAACACTGTTGCATTATGAGAGTGTTATTTGACAGTGCGTTAAACAATGTTGCATTCATGGGTGGAGAGACGGACCACAGTCCACCAGTGCAGTTTCAGGGTTAGGAGAATAGCTATAAGACCAAGTCCCTGCCGTCATGGTGGTGACTTTCTAAGAGAGGGCTTAGATTAGTCAAACCAGCAGTGCACAATGTAGTGCCAAGGAATGACACAAAGAAGGAGAGAAAGGGGCTAAAGCTGTGGGTGAGAGCAATGGGCAAGAGCCAGGATTCTCCGCCTTCCTGCGCTGCAACCCTGGTGACCCCCAGCCGTAACATTATTTATATTACTACCTCATAACTGTAATTTTGCTACACTTATAAATTATAATGTAATATTTTTGGAGGTAGAGGTTTGCCAAAGGGGTCACAACCCACGTTTTGAGTACTGCTGGTCTACAGTCATGTGACGTAACCTCTGGGCTGGTTCCCTATACATACCTGGTTTCTTATGGACACAGTAAGATCTAAAGAAAGAAATGGATTTCTAACTCGCTCATCCAATTGTGTGACTGTGGGCCATTACTTGAGCCTCCCCAGGCCTCAGTTTCCTCATCTGTAAAATGAATGCCAGTGCTCCTTAGTTGTGAGGATTAAAGGTGCCTGTCATATGCAGAGATGCACTTAGTTAGAACTGTATTGTTCCCGAGACCCTCTTGACCTGTGCTCCTCACAGAGCTCATTCTTCATCTTGGAGTCCTGCAGCTCAAGGTGGCTGCAAATACCCAAGAGGTGAGAGGATTATGTTAAGTGTGTGTTTTGCATTCATACCTTGGTAATTGTTTTAAACCAAGTGTTCTTATTTATGTGCCCTCAAAAAACAAACCCCAAAACAACAATAACCTAACCAAACCAAACCAAACCAACCAAACCAAACCAAACCAAACCAACAAAACGTATTTAAATGGCTCTACCATTCACCTCCAAAAGAACCAGCCTGAGAATAGATGTCTGAAGAGGTAAGAATTTCTCAAGTATTGAGGTGATTCTCCTTGTGGGTGGGCATTAGTCTCTCTACAGTGTCTGTGCCTTTTGTCACTGAGATGTTTACTGTTTCACTTAATAGCCTCTTTCTGATATATACTTATATACATGATGAATTCTTTTCTGGGCCTGTTACCTAGTTGTAAAGATTTCAGATTAGAGACTTTTTTGTTCCTTCCAGTTTGGATTGGGCCTAGGAACTTGAACATGCCAGGCAAGCACTTTATCATTCTGCAGTACCACTAGACCTGTACTATGTGTAGACTTGATAGTGTAAGTCCACAAGGGGGATTTGAATCCTGGAGTTGTCAAATGCTATACTTGAAAAGTCCCTTTAGAGATCTTTGCCTAGGTTTTGCTCTGGACAGATGAAATGGTAGGGCTTAGGGACACTGCATCCTTAGCTAACTGAATAAATACAGAAAAGTCACTGCTGCCTGGTTAGGATGTGGGCTGGGAGGCAAAATGAATCCCAGAGTGTTTCCTGCTAACTTCCCCCAACCCTGTCCCCACCTTTAACTTTTCCTTTTCCTAGCTTCCCTAGATAATTAGCTTTTATCAGAGGGGATCCCTGGGCTGATTCCCAAAGGCAGTTGAGTCTTGGTTGGTCTTTATTGTTCGTGTGACACAACATGGGTTCACCTGGGAAGAGAGATGTCAGCGGAAGGCCTCAATCATCTTGGCCTGTGAGCAAGCCCGTGAGAGGTTATCTTGATTGGTAGATTGTTGTGGAAGGTCCAGTCCACTGTAGGTTGCACCATCCCTAGGCTGATGGGTCTGGGCTGTAGAAGAGAGTTCCTGGCATGAAGCAGGGAGAGTCACAGGTAGTGTTCTTCACAACTTCTGTTTGAGTTCCTGCCTGGACTTCTCTCATCTATGAACCTGGAAGTGTAAGCTGCAACAAACCTTTCCTTCCCTAAATCAATTTTGGTCCCTTTTCCCAGCAACATGAAAGAAACTAGAACAGTGTTGTGGACCTGAAGGGAAAGGTGAGCCACGTGATTGTGATGTCGAGGACTCCTCTGAAATCATGGTGCTCACAGATGGGCCTGGCTTTTCAATGCAGATTGCCCAAGACAGCCTCCTGAGTATGGGTTTTGAAATGCCACGGGCTCTGAGAGGTGTGTGGGCCGGGAGGCTGACGGGGAGGTGGGAGCTGACCGCTGGCCGCTGACCGCTGGCCCCTGACCGCTGGCCGCTGACCGCTGACCGCTGGGGACTTTTCATTGCTTCTCATCCTTGTTGTATTTTTGTCCCTAGGGAGCAAACAGCTACGGGCAACTTGGCCTTGGCCATACGGAAGATGTGTTTCTGCCCCAGCAACTGAATGACTTCTGTAAATCTGGGCATATCAAGAGTGTCACAGGAGGAGGAGGGCACTCTGCAGTTGTCACAGGTAATTCTCTTCACAGATGGATAGCCACTCACTTTTGTATTGAGATATTTTCCCCTTGGATGTTACCTTGCCATCCATTTGTCTTTTGTATTTCTCAGAGATCAGTATTTGTTTTTTGTGAAAGAGCCAAATCACCATTAAGGGGATTGTAGCTTGTCAGAGTTTGAGCTTCTGAGTTCTTTAAAGAGCTCCCTCCTTTCCCCCATTATGCAAATACGGCTCAGAGAGGAAGGCATCAGGCTCTAAGGTGGACATGTGACAACCTGTTTCAGTCTCACTCTCTGAGCCTGGGTGCCACGCACACTTTAACTTAGGGAAGGGTGGCTAAGAACGGGAGCTCTGGTGTCAAACGCCCAGGGCTCAGATGCCCATTCTGTGATTCCTTAGCGCAATGGCTTTGGCAAATAATCTCCCCGGACCACAGTGTTCTACTTTTACTTCTGTTTCAGCAATAACATACCCGACCACAAGCATCTGAGGGGAGAACGGCTCTATTTGGTTGAATATTCTAATAAGCTTGCATTATTGCAAGGAATCAAGGCAGGAACTTGGAGCATCACCTGCACAGTCAAGAGCAGAAAAAGAAACACAGGCATCCTTGCCTGCTTGCTGCTTGTAATCAGCTTTCTTCACCCTAACACAGTGAAGGAAGGGCTCAGCTCGTGAGATGGTACTGCCTATGTTCAGATGGGGTGTCTCCATCTCAACTAATAGCCCAGACAGTCCATAGGCATGTTCATAAACCATCCTGCTCTGGGTCGTCTCTCACTAGGATGCTCTTTCCAGGTGACTCTAGGTTGTGTCAGGTTTGACAGTCAACTCTAACCAGCATACTCACATTTTTCTTCATCTGTCCCATGAGCATAATGTCAGTAGATGAATCGAGGCATTTTCGGGGCTGCATTAGGGCTTTTACAGGGCTTTGGCATTCATATCTTCAAGGACTCCTCCCTCCCTTTGTAAAGAAATGATAAAATTATACAATTGTACCGATATAAAGTAACAACACCCATGTTATATATGAATTATTGTTACATTAAAATCACCTTAAAACAATTTAAAATTAAGCTGTCCCTACGGGCCTTTCCAAGTATTATGTATAGGTCATAGACATGTACGGAAAGGGCTCACATGCTCAGCTCTTGGGAAAGCTCCTGGCATAATCTGAGTATTGAGTTGATGTTGGTTTTCTGTGGTAGTAGATGCTCCATTTGGTGATTGATTGGCGCCGGTTACAGAGCTGAGAGTAACCATTTATACATTAGATTTGAGACCCTTGGTCTGATGTCTTTGGTTCCAGAACATATTGGCACACACCAGTTAATAACATTAACACGGGCAAGAAGCCTTTTGCCTGTGGCTCCAAGTCACTCATGGTAACTCTTTCTTACTTTGGCGGTTGTGACTTTCCCTGTGTATGCTGACAGGGAGCTTTCTGTTTTGCAGATGGAGGAGGTCTTTTTGTCTGTGGCCTGAATAAAGATGGGCAGTTGGGGCTTGGTCACACAGAGGAAGTTCTGTGTTTTACCATCTGTAAGCCTCTCCTTGGTTGTCCCATCCGACAGGTGGCCTGTGGCTGGGACTTTACCATCATGCTCACAGGTAAGTTCACTCTTGGGTAAATGTCTCCACCAAGGCTTTGGGTGATAGCAGGGCAGTGGGGGGCCCTGATTAAATAAAAACCTCTGTGCTTTTAAATGAAAAGCCAAACACCCCATTCCCCCCCAACCACAAGTGTTTTTTTTTTTTTTTTTTTGGTTTTTCGAGACAAGGTTTCTCTGTGTAGCCCTGGCTGTCCTGGAACTCACTCCGTAGACCAGGCTGGCCTCGAACTCCACAAGTGTTCTCTATAGCCATGCAGGGAAATTGCAGGGTGCCTGTTGCAAGGAGAATTTTAACTATAAAAGAAATCAGGCTGGAACACATTTGTTAGAGACTGGGGATGGACTAGATCTTTTGAAGTGGTCATTTCTAGTCCCAAAAGTTCGTGAGAGCTGTGTGCCTGGTTTAGGTGGCCAGGAGTGCCATTGAGAGTTATGGGTACTGTGCAAGGTGTCCTAGTTAGGGTTACTATTGCTGCGATGAAACACCATGACCTAAAGCAACTTGGGGAGGAAAGGATTTATTTGGCCTCTGCTTCCACATCACTGTTCATCACTTAGGGAAGTCAGGACAGGAACTCAAGTGGGCCAGGAACCTGGAGGCAGGGGCATAGCAGAGGCCATGGAAGGTGCTGCTTACTGGTTTACTTAGCCTGCTTCCTTAAAGAAACCAGGACCACCAGCCCAGGGATGGGGCTGTCTCACAGGGGAAACCGTACTGTGCCAGGCCATATATGTCCCATCCCTTTCTCCAGACTCTGCTGGTGATTGTACGGGAAAGGCAGAAAGGAGGGGGGCCCAGAGTATCGCAGTGCAGAGTTTATCCGGGAAGTAGGTTGGAAACGTGAAGTGGGGGGTGGTTTTCCCTGCCGTTCCCTCACTCCAGTAGTAGGCCCTGGGCTACATGCTCTTCATGGGTGACCTGTCAGTAAGAACACAGTGTGGTAGATAGTCTTTGGAACGTTCAGTCTGGAGGAATGGAAGAAGGGAAGCGGCCAGAGGGCTTTGGGGTGCAGGAGCTCTGCTGCCTCCTCTTCTGCCTGTTTCCCCATTGATCACAGACACCCCACTTCTTAGATTTGTAATCTGAATGCTTGTGTTTTGCAGAAAAAGGTCAAGTTCTGTCATGTGGATCCAATGCCTTCGGCCAGTTAGGTGTGCCGCACGGCCCTCGCAAGTGTGTGGTTCCCCAGGCCATTGAGGTGAGGACGTCTCAGTTTTAGCTTGCTGTTTCTAGGCTGTTCCATTTATCCTTACCCACAATGAAAGACTAAGTGGGAGGTCCTTGAAGACCTATGGAGTTGTAGAACTTGGGTTGAAAATCAGTTTGAGGGGATCACTGCTGGGTGGGAAATCTGTTCTTCATGCACTTTGTAAATGGAGATGCACTTTATAAATGCCTTGTTCATGATGCGAGCTGTGTTACAAACAGGTCCAGATAGATGTGATTTGCCTCAAGACACTAAGTTTGGGGTCTGGGGAGATGGCTTAAGGGGTAAAGCACTTGCTATGGAGTCCTGAAGGCTTTGGTTTGGGTCTCCAGAATCCACTTACAGCTGGGGGTAACCAAACAGAGACCTTGGCTGGCCAAAAAAAGTAGAAGGGGGGGACCAGGTCCTCTGACCTCCACATGCATGTGAAGTGGATGCCAACATTTACAGACCTCCACACTTACACACACATCACACACACACACACGCACACGCACACACAGATTAGAAAAAAAAGGCAGTAGATTCCTTAAATGGTAGTCCAGGAACTGTCCTGCAGAGATGTCATATGACTGAAAATTTTATAAAAGCCCTGCTTAAAAACAAACAGCCGACTCTTGCTCTTGTGCGCTTGATCTCTTGTTCATCTTTCTTGCCTCTTGCCCTCTTGCTCCCCCTCCCTCCCCATTCCCTTCCCCCCTCTCCATGTGGTCATGGCTGGCCTCTTCTCTCTCTCTCTCTCTCTCTCTCTCGCTCTCTCTCTCTCTCTCTCTTTCTTTCTCTGCCTCTACTACCCTCTTAACTCCCCTCCCCATGCCCTGAATAAACTCTATTCTATAAAAACAAACAAACAAACAAACAAACAAAGCCCCAGCTGAAATTAATTTTTTAAATGATAACTGTATTGAGGTATGGCTCAGATACTGTTGAATTGGCCTCTTGGAAATATGTACTTCAGTGTTTCTCAGTATGTTCTCCGAGTAGACACCACTGTTATTATGTAAGTGTACAACATTTGCATCATGGCCAAAAGGAAGTCTGCACTCAGTCACACGGCAGTGGCTTCCTGTCTTCCCCTTCCCAAGTCCCCACGGCCACTTGGCCACATGTATGTATGTGTTCTAGCCATTTCATAGAAATGCAGTTGTACAGCATGTGGCCTTTTGTGTGACTCCATGAACTATTTTCAAGTCTCAGTATTTTAAAAAAAGTTTTACTTATTTTTATTTTATGTATATGGATGTTTGCCTGTGTGTGTGTCTGTGAGCCACAGAGGCCAGGAGAAGGTATTGGATATTGGAATTGGAGTTACAGACAGTTGTAAGCCCCCATGTGGGTGCGAGAACTGAACCCAAGTCCTCCGGAAGAACAGCCAGTGCTTTTAACTACTAAGCTTCTTTCTAGTCCCTTGATTCAGAGTCTCATGTAGCCTGGCTGTCCTCAAACATATTATGTAACTAAGACTGGACTTGAGCTCCTGATTCCCCTGCCTCCACCTCCCATGATGGTAACAGATGCATAACCACGCCCCACCTCATCTTAGAAACTCTAAAACTAATTTAATATGTCCAAACTGTTGTTGTTTATATAAACACAAATGAAACATTTATGAGTGAGGTATTTCCCATTTGTTACTTTGTACCGAGGCGCTGAACTCTGTGAATGATTTATGGGTTGCCTTGGAGCTAATCCCATGCAAGTGTGTAGTGTCCGCATGTAGTGCTGACCATGGTAGAGAGCAGATAGGAGAGAGGACTTTGGTGGTGTTTGGAGCCCTTTTCATGATGTCCAACACTACGGGTGTATGAAATTTATGTGTGTCCAATTTTGCTTTCTATTGCTGTGATTAACATCTTAATTAAAAACAACTTAGGGAGGGAAGGTTTTATTTTGTCTTACAACTCCCAGGCCACACCTCATCACTGAGGAAGGTCAAGGTAAAAACTTACAGCAGGCACCTGATGGCAGAAGCTGAAGCAGAGGTGTGGAGGACACTGCTTACTGGCTTGCTTCCAGCTTCATGTTCAATTGTCTTTCTTTTGTCTCCCAGGATCCATTGCCCAGGAGTGGCACCACTCACAGTGGACTGGGCTCTCCCATATCAGTCGATAATCAAGACTGATAATCCTGACTTGCCAACAGGCCTGTCTTATGGAGGCATTTTCTCAATCCTGGTTCTAGTTTCCCATGACTCTAGTCTTTGTCGGCTGGCGGCAGGGAAAGCATAGTATTGTAAGTGGTCCTGATGTGAACAGGAAAAGTTTCAGGAATACACTGAACTTAGAGTGAGTTCCGCTGCCTCAGTGAACTTTCCCCCGCTGCCAACTCATCCCTATACTCTGAGGGCTGGGGGATGCATTCTCATTGGAGACTTTGAGTCTGTTTCTGTCGCCTCGTGGAGTTCAGTTGCCGCCCTGTAGTCTGTTGTTTGAGGGTAATGATTCCCAAAGCCTGTGCACGAGTCGAGTTCTACCCAGTTCTGGGTCCCCATTTGTAACTCCCACGTGCAAATAGGTGGCCTTGTAAGAACCTTCATATGTTATAATTAATTTCGCTTAATTATAGTTGATATAATTAAAGAAGACAGGAAGGAACAATGGTTAAAACATGCTGGATGACATAGTAACAGAACACCTTGACAAGCTGTCTACCATATAGCAATGGGAGTGAGGAGATAGAGACTTCATTTGTGAATGGCGGCTACCGTGTGTGGGCACTGATGTAAGCAGCAAGGGCACTAGTGGTTAAGACTCGTCTTACCCCGGAGAGATTTCTAATTTAGTGACACATGATAAATACATGCAGTGTTATTGTCATGATAGAATCAAAGATGCTTGTATAGTCCCAAGGAAGGACTGAACGCCCGCCTAACAGGAAGCTTTGCTAACTCTTAGAGTTGAGCTGAGGATTCTCTGGCTTGGGCTAGGAGAATGCAGAAAAGGTGCCAAGGAAGAACATTCTAGGCCAAAGGACTAGTGTGGGCATGTGTATGGGAGCATAGGAAAGAGGGTCTTGGATGCTGCCAGCAAGTGGTCAGGCTGGAATATGAGAAACAGGTGGAAGTATGGGGGTGCAGTGGGGACCCATGGGCAGTAGAATAGCACGTGAGATGGGAACACACAACACCGGCCTGGCCCATTAGTTATTTTTAGAAAAAAGAAAGGAAGGTAGGAAGGAAGGTTTAAAGAGACATCTGTGCAAACTGTCTGCCCAAGGCTCAGGGGACTGGGGGTTTTACTGTCATAAGTACAGTCTGTCTAGAAGGGAGGCCAGAGTCTTGTTCTTTGTGTTGGTCAGACTACATCAGGTGTGATGGATTCTCTTGTGCACTGGTGCACAGGCTCTGGGCATAATGGTCAATAAGACTCACTCTCTGCCTTTACACTGTTCCTTGAAAAGAGAGAGACTGAGGCCAGGAGTGTAGCTCAGGTGGTGGAATGTTTGCCCGGCATCTGGGAAGCCCATGGTGTAATCCTGAGCATAAACTGCACATGGTGGTGCATGCATTTAATCCCAGCACTTGGGAGGTGAGGCAGGAGGATCAGAAGTTCAAGTTTATCCTGGGCTACATACTGAGTTTGAGGCAAGCCTGGACTAGATGAGGACATAGGGGAAGGAGGAATTCAGAACATCTTAAGAGGTAGGAAACTCCGTGATAGTGCTGCTGCAACTGGGATGTCTATCTAGAGAGCTCATTAATTACCCACTGTAGTGTGACAAGATCATCCCATCACTTCTGAGGGTCAGGAATGGGAACTCTGAGCTGGTCTTCCACAAGGTAGCAGTGAAGACATAGCCAGGCCTGTGTATAACCCAGACCCATCACTTCTGGTGAGAGTCACAGTGCTATGCTGGCCTCTCTGGGTGACTATTTAGACTTGGCAGCTGGCTTTCTTGAGAAGAGGCCTCAGTGCCTTTTGTCACCCTCTCTGACTCACTGTGCTCCTTTATTCTTTCCATTAGAAGTATGTCACTAAGTCCAGCCCACACAGGGGAGGGGAATCACGCTCTGTGACTTGAAGGGAGTAGTATCAAAGAATATGAGGTCCTATTTTTAAAACTGCCACAAGATGTATTAGAGAGGACATGACAACTGTCTTCAAATATTTGGAAAGCTTTGTCAGAAGCTAAAGGCAGCTGGGTTTGGCTCCGCCTAGAGATACATGAAGGTCTGCAAGGATGGAGAGGTACCTAGGGGCACGGTGAGTCCTGTGTGACCGGAGGCAAGTACTGGGCAGGGGCTGAATGACTACTCAAGGAAGAGCTTGTAACCTTGGTAGGGATGGGACTGGGTCAGAAGGGAAGGGTAGAGCCCTTGCTATTTAAGTCTTATTGGAGCACAGCCATGCTTTCTCATAATAGCTGTTTGCTGTTACAGAGCTGAGCTCTGTGGCAGGAACCATATGGTATTTGGATGTGTAAGGAAATATTTACTAACTATTGGACTGGATGACTTTGGAGGTCCCCCCCCTGCTCCCCTTGAGAAATGGTATAATGTGGCGCTGTGATATGATGCTTTCAGAAGTTATTTACGGGGCTGGGAGGTGGCTCGGCGACACGAGGACCTGGGTTTGGATCTCTAGAACTCATGCAGAAAGAGTCAAGTCTCAGGGGCTAGAGAGATGGCTCAGCTGTTAACTTCGGGGCATGTGCAAACTCACCTGTGGCTCTTGCTGAAGACCTGGGTTCAGTTCCCAGTTCCCTCATGGTAGCTCACAACTATTTGTAACTCCAGTTCCGTGGGATCTGATGTCGTCTGCCGACCGTCAGAGGCACCAGGCATGCATGTGGTGCACATACATACATGCAGGAAGAATAGTCATACACAGAAAATAAAACACATATTTTTAAAAATCCAGGTATGGTTGTGTATAACTATCAGCCCAGCACTGAGGGGGCTCAATGGCCACCAACCTGGCTGAAACAGTGAACTTGCAATTCAGTGAGAGACCCTGGTTCGGGGCAGCAAGGTGATGAACGATAGTCGAAGACAGCCAGTGTCTTCCTTTGGCCTCCATGTGTACCCACATACTCGTGTGCATGCAACATACACATACACACACAATACATATAGACACACATACACACACATGCCCACATGTCTCTGTGTGCGCACATACATACACAACACATATATACACATACACGCCCACATGTCCCCATGCATGTACACATAAGCACATACACACACACACCACATATATACACACACATGCCCGCATGTTTCTGTGCACACACACACACAAACATACACATAAGCACACTTACACACACATACACACATTTCAACTAGTGATAAATATAAAAGCATTTTTGTGTGAGCATGTTGGGTGGGGGCACTTCAGGCTGCATTGAGTTCATACATCAGTTACAGAAGAATTTGTAGTCAATGATTCTGAGACTAAATCTGCTCTTTTCTTTGGACAGTGCCTGAGAGAGAAGGTTGTTTGTGTTGCTGCTGGACTGAGGCACGCGTTAGCCACTACAGGTGATCACTCAGCCTTTGTTTCCCAAGTGAGCCCATCCGAGCGATAGAGCATCAGGAGGAACTCTGTAAGGAGCGTTGGGAAGGGCTCTGCATGAAGTACAAGTCTCTGGGGAGTCGTCAGCCTGTGGGAGGAAGGAAGCGAGCTGCCTGGCTCTCTATGTTGGAGCCATGCTGCTGGAATTGTCATCATTTCATTCTCACAGCCCAAGAGTGTGGGAGTTAAAGTCTTAAACTCCATGCAGAGTTTGTGGAAGCACTTGTGAGTGAGGCAGGGAGAGCTAGAGACCATCAGTGTAGGCGTTGCAGTGAGCGGCGTTGCCTCCTCACTGGATTCTAACGTGTGTTGATTGAAAACTTCAAGTGAGCTGACTTCTGTACGTGAGTGGGCAGAGGGACCAGCAGCATGTATGGGGGAGTGGGGCAGGTGGCATTAAGTAAATAGGACTCTGGCCTGGCTTGAAGGGTCCTAAGGTCTAGAAAACAATTGGTACATAGGGAGTCCCTTTAAATCTGAGAACAGCAGTGGTACAGTGAGAAGTGGAGACAGGCAGATCCCTGGGGCTCGCCGGCCAGCTAGTCTAGCCTACTTGATGAAGCTCTGGACCAATGAGACTCCTTATCTCAGTTAAAAACTGAAGACATTTGAGGACCACCACCAATGCCGAGCTCTGGCTTCTACATGCACCTGCATGCACATGCACATGTACACATGTGAATATGTCTGAGCAGATGCTTGGGAGAGAAAGGGAGAGGGAGAGAGGAGCTAGCTGTACTCACAGGAGAGAAACTAGGAAGCAGAGGAATTAAAAACTCAGGGACGGGGGTGGGGGGGAACTTCTCCCTTCGGGGTCTCCCCGTTTTAATTTCTGCACTTGCTTCTCTTGGGCTGTGTCTGTGTTCATCTCCTGTGGCTGCCAAGTCTCCATGCTGTGTGAGTCCAGGTGTGGGTGGGCAAGGGCAGAAAGGAGGGAAGGAGGCCTGTGAAGCTGTGCCAGTCGACTCCTGTGGTGTACTGCTGCTTAAACCTTCTCTTGGAGTGAGATGGCGAGATGACTCACGGTTAAGAGCACCAGCTGCTCTTCCAGAGGATCCAGGTTTGGTGGATCCACACAACGGCTCATAATAGTCTGTAACTCCAGTGCCAGAGATTTGACCCTCTCTTCTGGCCCCCGTGAGCACTAGGCATGCATGTAGAGAACAGACAAACATGCAGACAAAGTGAAATCCTGTGTTTTGAGAGAATTATAGACCCACATGAAGTTGTTAAAAACAAAATAGACCCCACGAGTTCTTTCACAGCTACCCTCAGTGGTAACACCGTGTGGGATTGACAGTGCTGTAGCTCGGCCGGGATTTGATGCTGATACAGTGAGGCTCAGAGGGACTTCATCACCACAAGGTCCCTCTTACACTCTCTCCTGGGGCTCCCAGTTCCTTAGCTCTTGACTGCCGCTCCTGTTTCCCGTATCTGCAATGTCACTTCTGAGATGTTCTCAGATGCCCATACGTAACCTCTTGGGCTTGGCATTCCTTCATGGCATAATTCCCTGGGGATCTGTCATAGCTGTGTGTTCCGTAACTGCTTCCTTTTAGCGATGAGGGGTACCGTATGGATACGGGTTAACCTGGTAGAGCTGCTGCAACAAAACCCTGCAGCCAGCATGGCCTAAGTAACACAAACTCATTTTCTCACTGTTCAAGAGGCTACAAGTCCAGGATGGGTGTCCTTAGGACTGGTTCCTGGTGACACTTTGCTTGGCTTAGTTAGGCCTCGTCTCACTCACTGTCCTCACAGCCTTCTCTGTACATCTGTGCAGAGATAGCTCTTTCGTGACACTTCCATAAAGATGCTGGTTCTGTTGGGATAACTTCCCCACTTCCCACAGGCACTGTTCACATTTTTTCACCTCAGTAACAGGCCCTGCTTCCAAACAAAGCCACACTGGAAGTTAGGGGTTCCGTACCTGGATGTTGTGGGGTGGGGCACAGTTTAGTCTGTAGCAGCCAGTTTGTAACTTCCAGTTTGTTCTATTTGCTGTAGCCTGGAAACATCCATGGGCAGTTTTTTTTATGACTGTAGATTTCATTTCTCTGGGTTAAGTGTCTGGAAGTGTGGCTATTGAGCTGTGTGGCAGTGACTACTCATGATAGACAGGCTGTCCTCTTAGAAATCAGCAGGGCAGTGGGGCTGGAGAGAGGACTCGGTGGCCCACGCACTTGCTGCCCTAGTGTGTGAGGACCTCAGTTCAGATCCCTAGCACGCTCCTAAAGTCACACAGGGTTGTAGCTCTTTCCTGCGCTCCTATGGGTGAGGTGGGCAGAATCCCCGAAGATCAAGGGCCAGTGAGCCTTGTGCATGCAGCCAGCAAACAAAAGAGCCTGTTTTAATCAAGGGGGGAGGAGCATTGTTTGAGGCTGTCCCTGCTCTACACACCCTTTTAATTCTGCAGGTAGATGGCCGAATGGGTCAGCTGCCTTGGGAAGCAGTGTGGACGGGCCGTGCTATTATTACCTAGCCGTAGCCTCATTCTTTCTCTCTTTTTCTTCTTTTTATTTGTTGAGATGAGTCTCACAGTGTAGCCCTGGCTGGCCTAGAACTCACTATGCAGAACAGATTGGCCCTGAAACTCACAGAGATTCCACCTGCCTCTGCCTTCTGAGTGCTGGGATTATAGGTGGGCACCAGGACGCCTGGCTTGACAAATACATTTTAATAAAAGGGCAAAGAGAGGAAGAGGCAAATTTGTAGAATGAAAAGCACCAGATGCAACCGTCATTATTCACAACAGCTGGGGGAGAAACGGCTCCTCAGGTGTCCACTGATGGGTGAATGGGCAGGCACACTGTGGCACATGTGCACACCATGTCTAATCCCCCCCCCCCCCCCCCCCCCCCCCCCCCCCCCCCCCCCCAAAAAGGACAGAGCCGCTAGCAGGCTCCTCCATAGATGAACGTGATGCTGAGAGGCCTCCACCAGTCACAAGCAGGACAAAGGCAGGGATTCCAACCACATGAGTGACAGCAGAATGGGAGCCCCAGGGAACAGAGTAGGAGAGGGAGGGTACAGTTGGCTTCAGTGTGGCAGCTGGACAGATGATGGTTGCTCACTCCAGTGACTGTGGGTCCTACTGCGTTAGACACTGATGATGGTGAAGATGCTGCCTTTATACTGTGTGTATTTTACAGTTAAATATCTCAAAGAGGGGCTGGAAAGACCACTCATTGGTGAAGCACCCTGTCGCTCTTGCAGAGGACTCCATGTGGCGGCTCACAGCTGTTTTTAACTCTAGTTCCGGGGGAACTGACATCCTCTTCTGGCCTCTGTAGGCACCAGATACACATGTGGTCATACACGCAGGCCAGACACTCACACTCATAAAGTAAAAATAAATATCTGGGAATTTTTTCAAAGCGGAGAAGAATCCATCATTTGAGACATTGCATACATATCAACCAATGGTTGTATGCAGACCTAATTCAGACCCTGATTTAAAATCCTCACATACCCATGGTCAGGGAAGCATTTTCCCTTGCAGCTTCTCCACCAAGGAGGACACTGTCTTGATTTATTGTAACTCTGTTGGGCTGCACTGTTCTAATGGCCACAGCTGCCTTTACATTAGGAGTGCTGGCTATAGAATGGTCCAGAGGAGCAGGTCTTGATGTTGGTGTTAGCTGGTGGCGCCATGGTGTACACGTCTGTGTAGGATTTTGTCTGTGCACTTCTGTGAGGTTTGGGATGTGAATTCATAGATTCAAGTGGCCATTCTACTGAAATAAGCTGCCCTACTGTCTTGTAGTCACAAATACACCTGTATTTGACCATAGTGAATCTAAGTTTGCCTTGGTCAAGTAGAATGGCACTACCCTGAGTGTCAGCTGGATACCAGTGTTTTCTCTACTACTCATTCCTCATGTGACCTTGGCTGGCTCTCAGCCCCTCTTCTGGGCCCCAGTCTTCTCATTTAGTGAATAGGTGTGCATTTGTGGTCTTCAAGGCTCCTTTCAGGTTAGTCGTGAGCAGGGCAGCACTGCAGGGGTGTGACTGTGGACTAGTGTCTGGGACTTTTAGAGGAATTTTACTACACTGGATATTTCTCTCATGATCTTAGGTTGTCCCAAAGACGGAATTTGTGATTGGCTCAATGGTAATCTCTGTGGCTGGTCACAGGCCTCTTGAAGCAGCCAAGCTCCTGGGTAGGGCTCACGTTGGCTGAGATGGTTGGGAATTTGCCACAGCAGTGAGGCTCAACTGGCAGTCTGGTCTAACCTGACATACATTTTCCCTTTTCCCTTCTGCTCTGATGGGAAGCGACTGGCAGTGTGTACCAGTGGGGAACTGGCTTGGCGTCTTCTGGTCGACGTTTGTGTCCTGGGCAGAATCTCCCATTGTTTTTGACAGCAAAGGAACCCAGCAGAGTGACAGGTGAGCAAGCTTCTTATTTCTTCATCGTCTTTGGTTAATCTTTGTGAGAAAGTAAATAGAGCTTCGGAAAGTGGGTAAGTCTCTTTGGAGCGTGACTGCCTGCACAGAGAGGTCACCCCTCCCCCCAGTAGTTTTCTAAACACTAACTTTATTTCATATGGATTTTTGCCTGCATGTATGTCTGTGTACCATTTGCATGCCAGGTGCCCATCCTCTGGAGTTACAGATGATCGTGAGCTGCCATATGGGTGCTGGGAATCACGCCCAGGTCTTCCGGAAGGGAGCCCGTGCTCTAAACTGCTGGGCCATCTCTCCAGCTTTCGGGTTTTGGGTTTTCTTGCCCTTTCTACCTATGTTGGTTGAGATGTCAGTCTTTTTGTGATTTTTGTGGCCCCAGTAAACGTTACCGTTTTGCCACCAGAGTCTGAGACCTATTGAGTGATAGATGCCAGGCAGGTAGGTGGAGATCAAGAAGGAAGCTTTAGAATGGGTCATAGCTACTTCGAATATATGACATAGGAGTTTGGAAGCAGTATGTAGTAACACTGTGAACCCATGAGTTCTGAATCCTAGATGCAAGCAGCTGGGCAACCGCACAGAGTCAGCTGTGCTGAGTTTCCTGTGTGGCCAACGGGACAGGAATGACCTCTCTGTGCAGGCAGTTGCACTCCAAAGAGACTGTGCACTGTGCCTCTGTTGCCCACTTCCTTCTCCCATGAGGGAGGCGGGAATGAGTGAGGATGTAGGGAGCAGGCATGGGGCGTGTCCACATGAAAACACAGTAGTAGTTTGCACTGTGCTCAGGAGCCTGCTGGTCAGTTGGTTAGTTGGTCAATGGGGGCCACCCTCAGTTCTTCTCTTATCTTTTGCTCTCAGGCCTTCTTTGGCTCTCTCCCTCTGTTCTCCACTCTCTTTGTAGGCCTTCCTGGCCTTGTATGTGGTGCCATGTCTGTCTCTTTTCTTCCCTGTAATTTACTTTTGGGAGCTCTAACTGCTCTCCCTCAGCTCGGGACAGCAGGGACTGAAGGCTGCTGGGAAGGGATGGCTAAGAAAGGGGACTGCATGGTAGTGAGGCACACACGCGTTCAGAATATTCTGGTTGTGTGTGTGTGTGTGTGTGTGTGTGTGTGTGTGTACATAATTACGTATGCACCTGTGTGCATGTGAGTGTGAATGTGGCTGTTGGTCCTCTGCCACTGTCCTCCTTGATTTATGAGACAGGGTCTTTCACAGGCCTGGAGCTCACTGGTAGCTCACCTGCTCCACCCCCTAACAATGGGGTTATAAGCATGTGCTACTATGTCTGCCTCAGAAAAGACTTTAAAATTACACTCACTCACTCTGTCTGTCTGTCTGTCTGTGTGTGCGCGTGTGTGTCTCACAGGACTCACTTCTCAGACCTCCTACTACTTCGGCAATCTGGTTGCCCTGCCTGACCTGCCACTGTACCTGTGGACAGACTCTTAGCTCTGCTGGAAGTGCCTTTCCTTCCTCTTCCTCTGGAAAAGCTCTGAGGTTTTCTCAAGGGCTGGTTAAGACATGGCCCTCCATGTCTGTGAAAGAAACATTGGCTCTCCCCTTCTGGCCTCCACTGACTTCTCTCTGTGGATAGCACCATCTTGTATCCAGTGTGAATGGTTATCAGTGTTGTCCTGTGCCAAGGGGAAGGACAGGGCTCTGTTTTAATACTGGACCAGTGACTAGAAGGCATAAGAGAAACCCATGTTTAAACAGCCATTTTGGGATCTGCCTGGAACATTAGCTCCGAGTTGTCCAGGGAGTTTTCTGGGGGGTTAGATGGTTCGTCTGCCTCCTGCCTCACACCCCATCACTTTGCAGTCTCTCTCCATCCTGCTCCCATAGGGAGCCTAGGGCGAGGACTCCTGGCTTGGTGGGTGTGGCTGGGAACTTGTGCTTACTCTCTTCATTCCACAGGACACTTGAAGGTGTGATGCCTTGTAGTCAGTCAAACAGAAGCCTCCAGAAATAGTTGCAGACTAGGACTGTGTTTTCCTCCAGGATAGACTGTGAATTACCACAGGCTGTCCAGCTCTAACAGGTTGGATTGGGATTCTGCTGTGTGGCTGAAGGCAGTATAATTCATGGGGGTAAAGTGCTGGACTTGGAGGTCAGAGGCAGGTCACAGAATTCGCTGTGTTCTGAGGCAGCCTGGTTTGTGGATAAAGCCCCGCACAAGATAGGATTGGAAGGTTTGAGCCCTTTTGCCTTCAGTCTTCCTCAGCGGGCAGAGCTCAGAAACCTGTGCACACATTTCACAAGCATCTTCTCAGGTCCATGCTTCAGTTTTTATCAGAAACATGAATTTATACTGATCTGTGCAGTTCTGTTTCAGCATCGCATGGTTGCTCTGGCTTTCATGCTGTTCAGATCAGTGATAGTGATAAAGACTGTGCACTTTATCCTCAGTACTTGGACTTGTTCAAACCCCACAACATCACTGTCTCCATCCTGCCAAGCCACCTGCCAGTACTGCTGCTCATGCTTGCCTGCATGGGGTGGGGTTCTCCCCATGCTCAGGAAAAGATTGTCCCTGGAACTCACTGTTCACACAATGTATTTTGGCATAAATAGAGCTCAAAGCAAACACATTTCTTTTCCAGGCCTTGAGAATTCTACAGCAGTATGTGCTGTTGCAGGATCTGACCATTCGGCCTTATTAACAGGTGGGTACCAGCCGAATGTGCCATTTAGATTTCTGCGTGCTGTGGCCTGGAATAAAGCTGAGTCAGAGTGTGTGGGGGGAGGGTATAAATTTTGGAGTTTGGTACCACTCTTGGTATCATTTTAGGCAAAGTTGCTTTAGCCTTTGAGACATCTCTTCATGTGGAACATACTTTATGGGTAGCCATCAGAACCTAATTTGATGGGACGGATAATGTACTTACATCAAGCTTCAGTTCATTGCTCATCCTCCGAGTTTTCTCAATTATACAATTATAGGGTGGAAAAGATTATCTTCCTCTTGGGGGACCTGTGATGGAAAGATCAAGAATTCAACAGTAAATTTATATATAGCCACATAGTGCTCAGTGATGGGGGTGTCACTGCCTCAGCCTCAGTCAGGGGATCCAGTGCCCCAGTCAGGGGATCCAGTCTGCTGCACACCCAGGCCGTGATACGGGAACTATTGTGTGGCTCATTGCTGATGAAGTGTTAGCGAGCGGGTATATGACCATGCAGCATACTGCACTTTTGCTTGCTTTTGAGACAGTCTCACTCTGTAGCTCACTGTGTAACCCAGGATGGCCTCAACTGTTCTGAAACTCTCCTGCCTGAGCCTCCTGAGTGCACAGGTTGCAGGTGTGAATGGCCTCACTTAGGATGCACGGTCCTTTCTAAGCCACGTCACTGTGTAATGCAGCTCCTCATGCTCCCCCTCTTCCCTGTCACTGTTTAAGGTTACAGTACCTTGTGTTAATCCTCTGCTGCCCACTCCATGTTTGTATCTTCTGTCTTCTGTCAGGTTTTTGCCTCCTCTGTTTTCCTGTATTCCTGTCTTACTTAGCTCTCCGTGTAACCTGTTTATTTGCATGGATCTGCGTGTAACTTTATATGTTTTCTCTCTTCTTTTCTGTTACAATTCTTTGGGCTTTTTTTTTCACACTAAATATCTATCTTTCTTTTTCTTTCTCCCTCCCCCTCCCTCCCTCCCTCCCCCTCCCTCCCTCCCTCTCCCTTCCTTCCTCCCTCCCCCTCCCTTCCCCTCCCTCCCTCCCCCTCCCTCCCTCCCTCTCCCTTCCTTCTTCCCTCCCCCTCCCTCCCCCTCCCTTCCCCTCCCTTCCTTCCTCCATCCCTCCCTCCCCTTCCCTCCCTCCCTCCCTTCCCCTCCCTCCCTCCCTCCCTTCCCCTCCCTTCCTTCCTCCCTCTCCCTCCCTCCCTCCCTTCTCCTCCCTCCCTCCCTTCCTCCCTCCCCCTCCCTCCCTTCCCCTCCCTCCCTTCCTCCCTCCCCCTCCCTCCCTCCCTTCCTTTTTTAGAGATAGTCTTGTGTAACCCAGGCTGGCCTCAAACTCAGTAAGTAGATGAAGGTGGCCTCAGAACCCCTGATTCTTTTGCCCCCACCTCCCAGGTCCTAGGATTACAGGACTGCTCCAGCATGCTCAGCTTTTACACTGCGGTTTCCTGACTCTGTCTATCCGAGCCAATGCAGTATAGGTAACCCAGCGACCTTTCCCGGGACACTATGTGTCCTCCTCTCAAGAGGGAGGTGTCCTGCACCTGCTCCTGTCTTGTACCTGGCACCTCTTCTGGAGACAATGTGACTGCAGGGTACATGTGCCTTGCTCTGGCCACAGCCAGAGATGGAAGAGACACCCTTGTAGGAGTAAGATGACATGAAGCTTCATTCTTTCTCTGTCCTAATTGATTTGAGATGGCTGGTGGTGTGCAAACTTAGAAATGATCAAATCTCCTGCCAATGTCAATTAAAAAATGAACAAAACTGTGTGATTACTAAATGTATTATTTCCTACATGGCCACTTTCACTATGGTGCCATGTTTTAATACACAGGCTGAATTTTTTTTTTTTTGCGGAGCTATAATTTATATATGATATTCACCACTTTAAAGTGTCCATTTAATCATTTTTAGTATAGCCACAAAGTGAATTGGTTTTTGATATTTCGAAAGTGAGTTAGAAATTGTCAAGATTAATGGCTCTCGTTTCTCATCTTGCTCAGGCTGTTAGCACATTGGATTCTGTGCCGTGTTCTTTAGACCTCTCCCCTGGAGTCCTTGTAGATTATGTAACCATTTGGCATTGCAGCAGAATTTAATTTTACCTGCTGATGCAACAGTGTAACTATTCCCATGCGCAAGACAGTCTGTCTTTCAAAAAGATGGTTTAGATATTCTGAGCCAGAGAGGCTCCACACCCATAGTGCCTCTGTGGCTCTCCAGTGTCTACTGGGTTGACATTATGAGGGGTGAGGGGTACTGTTTTTGCCTTCCTGTAAGGGCTGAAGGCTGGAGGCACATCACAGACCTGGAGGATATCAGTGATGGAAGCTGTGTCGCTTACACACCTTCACCTTAGAGGTGAAGAAACAGGGCATGGTGTGCTGTGCCCAGTGTCCCACAGTGAGTGAATGACAGAGGGAACTTGGGGACTCCTGAGATATGACTGTAATCATCCCGTTTGGCCTTTAATGAGTTTTAGGGACTATGAGACTACTGTAGGGCAAGTGGTGCTGTGAACTTTATCAGGAACGTGGCAAATGAAACAGGCCTGGCTCCTTGTCCCTTCACTGGCTGTGTGTGAGTCCTTGTTAGCCAGATGATCTTGAAAAGCCATTTAACATGTCCCAGCCTTGATTAATTTATCTTTTGGGACAGTGCTATATAATAGGATGTGAGCCATCTCATAAAAGCTAAAATGAAATAGGTAAAATTAATCTTACTAATATATTTTGCTTAGAATGTCCAAAATCTTATTTACTATAATAGGAACATTATTAAGGAAGCATGCTTTTTGTGCCCTGTCTGTGCAGTTGGTTGAGTGTTTTCATGTGGGCCAGCCACACTTCAGGTATGACTAGTGATGTTTAGTGCATGTGTAGACTGTCCCACTGCCAGGCCTAGGGAAGCTCACAGAGGGGCTGCAGACTGATATCTCACAGGCTGACTTACGGCCTTGGCTTCATTCTGTTTGGCATTTGTCTAAAATTTTTCTTTGAACTTTACTTTTTAGACAGGCATGTGCTCTCCGGTTGCCATGGTCTCCCACCAGTTGCTCCAGTCAGCAGTGATGTCAGTTAGGCCAGCAGCCCTCCCTTCCCATATTTAGCTGGTGAAACCAAGGCTTGGAGAGGAAGTGATTTGCCCAAGGTCAATAGCTAGTTAGCAGATCCAGGAATAGCAGCCAGAGTCACTTGACTCTGCGTTTGCTTCCTGCTCCTGTTACATCACCCTGCCAGTCACTTCTGCCTCTATCCTGAGGTTGCTGTGAGGCCCAGATGATCTCAGGGACCGCACAGATGGGCAGTGGTAGCTCATTCTATTCTATGGACAGTAAGCACAGTGAAATAATCTTGTTTAAAAAGATTTAAGCTAAAATACCATACAATTTTTTTTTTTTGGCAGTGTCTCCTGTAGTCCAGGCTGGCCTTGAAGTAACTATATAGCCAAGGATGACCTTGAACTCCTAATCCTTCTGCTTCTGCTCCCAGAGTTCTGAGATTATAAGTCAGCACGCCCAGTTTATGCAGTGCGGGGCAGGGGATCGTGTGTGCTAAGCAAACACTGCCAGCTGAGCCACATCTGCAGCCTCCAGATAGTGCGTCTTCTAACCTGTCATACCATGTAAACTTAAGTATTTATTTCTTTACAAAAAGTAATATAGGCTTATATTTAAAGAATGCAGGAAATGGGCCTGTGAGACGGCTTAATGAGTAAGAAGGGTTACTGTGCAAGCTGGAGGACCTCAGTTTGAGTCTCAGCACTCATATAAAAATGAATTGTGTAGATTGGAAACTTGGGGATTCCTGGTCACCAGCCTAGCTCCAGCTTCAGTGGAGACCAAGTCTCAATAAGGTAGAAGTAATAGAGCAGGGCACCCGCACACACACACACACACACACACAACACACACACACACATGCGCGTGTGCATGCGCATACCCCCCCACGCACATAACACACACACACACATGCACGCCACACACCTACGCACATACACGCACATACACGCACGCACACACACACATGTAGACATGCACACATGCACACACACGTAGACATGCACACACACTCAATACACACATGTAGACACACACATGCACACACATACCCGCGCATGCACACACCTGTGCACACACTCACACGTAGACATGCACACACATGCAATACACACACATAGACATGCACACATGGCGTGAGAAAAATATGTGTTACATACACTAGGCCTTGCTTATGTACAGAATTTTGTTAGTTTTATGTTAGATCATGTCTACATAAGTTTCGTATTGTGCATGGCCCCACTAAATGCTGTGGTATAGGTGGGAAACAATCCCTTTTAGCTGTTTCTTTTTCAGAGTTGTCTCCTACCCTTCTGGGTCATGTTCCTTACCTCCCATTCACCTCTCTTTCAGATACAGGAGAGCTGTATGTCTGGGGCCGTAACAAGCATGGGCAGCTGGCCTCCCTCGCCGCATTCCTTCCTCTGCCTCAGAGGATAGAAGCGCATTGCTTTCAGGATGAAAAGGTCACTGCTGTCTGGAGTGGCTGGACACACCTGGTTGCTAAGACAGGTGAGGGTGCAACAGAGAATTCAGGATTGGTGAGAGTAGCTGTCCACTCTGGGCGGGTGGGGGAAGGGGGTGGTCTTTAAGCACTGGGAAGTAGAGGACCTGGCATCTCCTTCTGCCATCAGCTAGGTGTGGCTTTTCCTCTTTGGCTTACAGCTTTGTACTTGGAGATGCAAGGCTGCATTGGTGAACTCATTCTGCTCAAGAGTCCTTGCGGTTTTGATAGGGTGTCCGTGAGTGCCAACGTGACCTGGAGATTGTTTCAGGGTGAGCCTTTGCCTGGTCATGGCTGAAGAGATGGCTTTACTTTTATTTCCACCTGATCCGAGTTAAAACAACATCAGAGAGTACTGATAAATATTTCAGAGTGAGTCGTAGCTGGTATGACATTCTGATTTAAACTTGGGTTTGACTCTCCTGAACTATATACATTGGCTGAGCCCGTGTGTTTCTCAGGGAACCACGTGCCTGGGAGGTTGGGAATCTTCCCATTGGCTTTCACCTCTCTCTTAAGTAAGGCCTTTCATGGTCATCGTATCCCTTCCTGGAGTTTGGCTTTTTGTGGCCTCTCTCAGCCCTGCAGTCTAGGAGTGGCTGCTGATCTGCAGTTTCTCAGGCAGTTTGATGTCAGAGCAAGGCCTTCCGAACCTCTGGCCTTGCTGGCTCCATTGTAGGCTCCCAAACACCTGTTGACTGCTTTTCCAGAAGTTTCCGGATCTCACAGGTTATCTCGGAGCTTCAGCTCTCTTTAGTAGGTCACACATGCTGTGTGCATTTGTACTCACAGATCTGTGAGCATTTGTGCCTGCAATGCTTTTAATTGATCCTTCCAAAGCATGATGAATGGTAGCCTAGCTAAGGGTGACACATGGTAACCTTGATGTTGCCAGGTTGGAGGATGCTCTCAGGAAAGTGTGCTGACCATTAAGAGGAGGCTGTTTCTTCCCTTAAAGAGCTTCAGATTGCATGAACATAGGGATAGAAAACATCTGTCCATCCATCCGTTCACTGATCCATTTGCCCATCATCCATCCACCCATAAATGGCAAGGTCTGTTTATGTGCCCTTAAGCAGACCCTTAGGAGAGGCAGACCCATATCAGAACTCAGACCCATTCCAGTATGAGACATGCAAGCACAGAGCCAAGTTCAGAGTGAAAAGTAGCAGTGAGCCATGGCAGCAGGCTGAGTAATTAGGTGTGAACAGGTGGGCAGCTATGGGTAGTCTTCACTAGTGCAGTCAGCAAAACACTCCTGCTCCCACACAGGGGAGAGTCTGGGTAATCTCTGTACCTGGTTAAGTGGCTGACTAGGAAAGAGAGATATGGTTCTTTGAAATGCAGTAGTGGAAGCGGACCTCGTATGTGTGGGGTCAGGGGCCCAGCCCTGGAGTGGGAGTTGGCAGCTTTGTTCTTGCTGGCGCTGAGTCACTCCAGCTGCTTGGGAGCTCAGCTTCAGGTTTCCACCCCCACTTGAGAGATTTTTTTTTTTTTGGTAACTGTTCAGCTGTTTAATTAAATTGCTAATTCAGCTTGCTTGCACATGTACCTTGCTCTGTTCCCTTCTCTCCCGGGTCAAGAATGGTTAAAAGCTGGGTGTTTGAATATCTGGGTGTTAGAAGAATTGGGGGTGAATGGGAGGATCCTGATTCAGCACTCTCTGCTCCTGCCGGCAGCCATGGCAGCCCTGGCCCTGGCCCGTTGTCATTGAGAAGAAGCACCCAGGGTTTCCGTTTAATCAGACTCAGCTGCTCACAGTAATGGGAACAAGTTTTCCTTGCAGGGTCACAAGTGGCTCATCAGTACAAGGGGTTGTTTGACTCTGGATGTTTCTGAAGCTCCAGTAGAGGACTGCAGCAGCATACAGCTGCTCATGTGGAGGCACTGATTGTGTAATCCTGATCCAAAAGACTTTGTGCACAGTGACCATGTATCTCCAGAATCGTGGGGCAGGACAGGATTTTGCCTTTCTTCTCCAAGGTCTCAAGATTAAAGCTTCCCCAACACGTAACTTTTGTCTTGCAGTGGACATCTGCATTGGCTGGAGACATTAGTGGCTGTGACAGCTGGGAGTTTGTCACTGACATCGAGTGGGTGGAGGTCAAGGGTGCCACTGAATATTCTAACCTGGCAAGATGGCAAGGTGCCCCTAGCTTGGTACAAGAAATGTATGCAGTCCAAGTGCCTGTATTGCCAAGTAGAGACATACTGATTGGGACTGGCATCCCCATGGGCAGGTGTGTAGCCAGGGCAGTTTAGGTGGCAGCAGAATAACTTCCCAGATGGTCTGTACAGGACTGCGGATGCACTCTCTGCCCTCAGTCTGCTGCCCGCCTGCAGCTTTGCAGTGGAAAAATACTTTCCTGTGTTAGTCAGAGGCACTTGGAAAGAGGCCAGGAGAACCTGTTCTAATCTGGGAGAGTTGGCAAGGGCACCTGTGTCTCAGGCTGGTGAAGCTGCATTCTAGAAACCTTTCCTGAGCTGCTTAATGTCCCCCATCAGTTCTCAAGAACTTCGTGGGACCCCTGCATGACTTTATCCAGTCTTGGTGACCTTTGGCTGTCTCACAGGTGGTCAGTTTCCTGACTAGAAATGTTTTACAAAGCTGAATAGCAGTGCTTGGTATTTTCCTCATTTGGTGACACATCTAAGCTTTTTACACACCCTGGTCACTCATCTCTCAAGTAGGATATTAAACGCTCCTGTCTTCCTCACAGTGTGGTTCTGTAGTCTGGACAGATGAATCTGTGAACAATCCTAAAATGTCTGCCCAGTGATGCTCACCGGAGGTTGGGATATGTAAGGTGATTACTGATGTATGATTCAGCGTTTGGTCTTGTTTTCAGAAGAGCTGCTGTTTTAACAGGTCTGCGGCAAGACAGCAGTCAACTGTTTTCTCACCAAGGGCTCCTAGGCTGGCCAGGCCAGCCTACGCTGCTCCAGCTGCCAGCTATGCTCCTTGAGGTCTTTCACCTACGTGCAGCAGAATAGAGGTGTTATTGGCTTATCAAAGCTCCGGAAGCCTTCCGTGGCCTCCTAGGTATTTTTACCTGTTATTTTAACTTGATCCACTGTGGTTCTCTTCCCAGTCTGTCTAGGCTGTAAATTCCATGGGAGGTGTGTTTCATTTTGCTCATGGCTTCACTCTGGCACCCTTATGGCCCCTTACTGTCCTCCCCAGTCGTAGTAAATGATCCTTTCTTTCAGAAGATGAATGTCATGCCATGTGTATGCCTGGTGTTCCCAGGCTGCCCATACAGTAGATGTAGTAACTGAGGAGATAAGCATAGCCTTGAAGTCGGATGGACCTAGGTTTATGCTTGGCTCTCCCAGCATACTGATAGTGTTGCTGTGGTCACCTGCTTCCTGCCTCTCCCCTCCTATGCCATTGGTTTACCACCATGATTACCTTGGTACGTTTGTCCTTGTGGCACGGTGACTCTCCCCTTGTTTTATTTGTTTGCTTATGTGTGTGTCAGGGTCACCTGACACCTTGAACTTCTGATTCTCTTGCCTTCTTCTCCTAAGTGGTGAGACTACAGATACACACCACTGTTCCCAGCTTATGGGGTGCTGGGGATCGAGCCAACAGCTTCATGCATTCTAGGCAGGTCCTCTATCAACTGAGCTATTGATTCTTTGACTAATTCCGTCTCCCAGGAAACTAGTAAGTTCTATGAGAGCAAATGGTATGTTTGTTTTGGCCTGCCTTTGTCTCTTCAATTCCTAACCATGAGCTTGTCGCTTAGGAGGGAGTTAGTTGATAATGTACAAATGAACAAGCCTAGCTGCTCCAGACACCCCATACTAGAAGAATGGGGACGGGAAATTGCCAACCTGGCATGAAGATTCAATGAAGTGAGGTAATAAAACACCAGACTGGGCCCATATCCCCAACCACTCGGTCCCGTCAGCTTTCTCTGGCCTTTTGGAAACTTCAGAGCTCCCTGACTAGCATGCTGTGTTTTGTTTCTTCTCTGTGAACAGAGGGCTCTGTGGGACACTGACTGCCTCTGGGTGGGTAACAGGTGGATTCCAGGTTGTCCTAAGGTGTGGAGATGTCAGGGCTTACAAATGCCAAGCGCCGGCTGCTGGCGATCTGTTCGAGTTTCAAGGGAATGCTCTTCCTAGGTCCCAAATGTCACTGTGGGATCGGTCAGGATGTCTAGAATCCTTTCCTTTCTGGAGGCTGGAAACTTTCCCTGAACCATGCAGCATCCCAAAGTAGTTTTGTGGTCTAAAAGGGATCTGGATTGAAAACATGAAGCCAAATGCAGAGAGTTCTCTGACATTCTTTACTTTTCTGTGTCACCCAAGAAAGACCTGGAATATTAGATGTTATAGAGAGTCAGAGATGGAGGAATGACTTCCTCACTTAGAAGGTGAGATGACTCAAACTAACCAGGGAAACAAGACTTGGTAACAGCCCTGGAATCCCAGATCAGCTCTGCTGCCAAGGAAACCTTCCCTCTCCTCACTGTCCTTCCTAGTCTTAGTCATAGTCTTTATGATTTTCTTTCAGGCTTATTTTTATATGTATGGATGTTTTACCTACATGTATTTATGTGTGCCATGTGTGTGCCTAGTGTCCCCGGAGTTCATAAAGGAGGTTGGCTATCCCAGGGCTAGAGTTATATAGATATCTGTGAGCCGCCGTGTGGATGCTGGGAATTGAACTCAGGACCTCTGGAAGAGCAGCCAGCGTTCTTAACCGCAGAGCCATCTCCCCGCCCCTCCCCTAGGGAATACTCTTTTAATTGAGATAGTTCCCTTACCTCTCTAAAGACAGGACCCACAGATTGATAGGACCTTTTAGACACTCTCTTTTCTTCAAAAATCACAGACCAAGAAATCCTCCATTGCATTGATGTCTGAGCACCAGTGAAGCCCAAGCCCATGTTGGTTCACATTGAATGGAGTTTATACCCAATGATGATTTTTCTGTTTTGGGGCCAAGATCCCGTCCTGAATAGGTTGGCAGTATACGTTACTCCTTCTTTGGGGCCATACGTCATGAAATCCCAGTGGACCTTAAAAAGTTTCTAACTTTGTGGGTCTATTTAAAAGCAGGTCGTTTGGAAGTCTGTGATGCCTGCTTGAGCTTTTAGAACTTTGAAAACTCCATAGTTGATAGTCAGATGGAACCCAGAGGTCCCTTTTGAGATGGGTCATTAGCACTTTTCCTGGAACCCCTAGATGCCTACCAGGGGTGGAAACTCAGCAAGGATTTGGCCTTACTTCAGTTCAGAGGCTAAGAAACCAGGAATGGGGCTTCGGGAAATAGGTGAAGGGGTAGGACCCTAACTCAAGCCTCATGACTCTCAGCCAAGTGCTCCTTTGGCCCTGTCATTTTCTTACCACAGACAGTAAGGTGTGGCTTATGTAAACCCAGGAGCCTGGCTAGGTTTGCTGGTTCCTTCTATAGAGGAACCTGTGCTTCCAGAAAGCTCTGCTGCTCACTGAAGAGCACAGTCCTACCCCAAGTGGATATGTGTATGGAGCAGAACCTGAGGACAAGGTACAGGAGGCCATGCCAGGGTCACAGGGGCAGCATTGTTCTGATATTACAACAGCAATCCCATGGGCTGCTGTCACTGTACGTCACTATAAAGTGTGGTCACAGATATTTTCCTGCAGGAAGTTGGTAAGTGGAGTGTTCTTATCCAGATTTCACAGGCGAGTTCCCAGTTGGTTAGTTGTATTGCCTTGGTCCGTGGAGGTGGACAGAGCTTAGCTTCTCACTCTTTTTGCCCCCATATGTTGCAGACTACTCTGACTTCATAACTGAGCTACATTTATTGTTCAGATCAGCACCTTTCTCTAGCTTTAGACAGTGGGTACTCCATTGTCCCAAGTGTTCAGGAAGGACATATAGTTAGTTATCTTGGACCCGTTGGCATTTGTCTATGGGATGCGGACCATGTGGACCCTGCACTGTTCTGTGGAATGCAGGGGACTCTGAAGTCCAGAGCCACCTTCAGAAAGCTTGTGGTTGGATGAACAAATTAAATATTTAGTAGATGAATAAAGAGTGTGGTAGAAGGCCAGAGGAGTGGCCAGGACACCAAGGGCTTTGGGGTTTCTGAGAGACGATGTGGCATGAGTCCGCAGGGAAGGGCAAGCGCTTGTGGTTGGGCTTTGGGAAGGTCACACTTCAATAGGTGGACTGGTTCTCTTGACTTTTCCTCTCCTCTGGTAAGACTCCCCCCCACCCCCAGCTCCTCTTCTACTTTGTGGCCAGTAGGAGGTCTCAGACATCAGGATCCTTTTGAAAAAAAATTATTACACTTTATTGTGTATGCTGAGGAACAGCAGGGAGTGCACGTGCCCCAGCACAAGTGTAAAGGCCAGAGGAGAACTCGAGGGCTCAGTTTTCTCCTGTTACCGAGTGGACCCGGGGATTGACCTCAGGGTGTCAGACTTGGTTGGAGGCCGGCACCTTTACGTTGAGCTATCCTGCTGGCCCTGTAATCATTCTTATGGTCACCCCAGTTCCAAAGTTCCATTCTGTGAAAAATAAAACTGGCTTAAGAAGTAATCAGCATAGATACATGTGTTCAGACGATGGTTGCCATGCCGTGCACAGCAGCCTGGTTTCTAATGACAAAACCGGTGAAATGAAGGAAGATGGGGTAAAAGAAAAGGCACAGTCACCTGCTGGGGCATCACACTGCCATTCAGAGGGGCACTTGGAGGGAGACCTGATGCCAGAGGAATAGCCTCGCACGCTACTTTCTAATTCTTAGCTAATGTCATAAAAAGACTAGGAAGAAATATACCATTCATGTGGCCAGTAGGAGGTTACAGACATTATTATTTCTTGGTTATACTTTATTATGTGTGCTGAGGGGCAGGGGGAGCTCGAATGTGGATGGACAGATCTTGCGGTCTGACGGTAACCGTCTTAACACTATTTCAAACTGAAAGTGAAAGTGGCTTACTCCTCCGGCCAGGCCAGGGGACGATCCCCTTTCAGTACAGTGTGGATGTTCTTGACAAGTCTCTTCCCTGGACCTCAGTTGAGAGGTCACATGGAAAAGAGGCAAGAGGCTGTAGCAGGAGGCGGGAAAAGTGGCCTCTATTTCTGGCTCAGTCATGAGTCAGCTTGATCAGCTTGGGCTCCTTTGGGCGTCTGTGGGCCTCTGTTTCCCCATCTGCAAAGGGGAGTTGAAAGTCATGAAAGCTCCAAAGTGCATTTGTTCCCGAGGACGGAGGGTTTCTTCACTCTTTCGGAGACAGCTGAGGGGGCTGAGCTGGTTCCTGGACTCTTGTCTTCCTTGCTTGGAGTTGAGTACTTTTGGCTGAAGGCCAGTGCAGGATGGGACCTAGTGGGAGCATGGCTCTCTAGCCTAGCTGGGAGGGTGTAGAGACTGCATCTGGCCTCTAGGGGGAAGCATTGTTTGATTGCATTCCCTTGAGGAGCCTTGGTTTGGGTGCAGGATTCAGAGTCTATCTTTTTAACGGAAAAAGGACTTTGGAGAGCACTCTACAAAACATAAATCCATTGCAGATGTGAGATGCCAGAGGGAAGGATAGCCGAGTGATCTGTGTAAAGCCACACATACTGAAGATGGCTGCAGACAGAGCCAAGAGTGTGACAAGTGGGCCCTATAAAGATCAGGCATGCTCTGTGAATTGGAGGGATCTAGAAGCAGACCATTGCAGTGTTCCTCTGGCTGGGTGGGGCGAGTCCAGGGGTCAGAGATCATATGGCATCTTGATCAGAGCACTTCCTGCCTGTGGTGTGTGGTGGAGTGCACACATGCATGGCTCCCCCTGACCCCTACCATCTTCTCCCATCTGACGTCTGTGTAGATTAAGACCTAGATTGTGCTGGGGCCCTGGGCTATCTCAGGAAGATCCAGCAGATGTTCTTGCTACCTGCCCTCCAAGGTTCAAGGATGGCAGCACTTTCCAGTGAGTCTCTCCAGGTGGTGCCCAAACTGTTTATGTTCGTAACTATTTTCCTGGGTTTTCAAGAAGTCCTGACCGACTGTTCCCACCTTCCGGAGGCTTTGTTTCCTTAGCCCTGGGCTAACTCTAGTTTTGATCTGTAAGTGCTCACTCACCCTAAACATTGTGGTAAAGTGAAATTGCGCACTGTCCTGGGAGCCAGGCAGCTGGGCAACCTTGGGCAAGCCACTTCTCTCAGAGAGCTCAGTCTCCCAGCTGCTGCTGCGTCATCTCTGCTAGAGGCGAAAGCCTGGCATTGTCTTTTGTTTTTGTGTTTGGCAATGGACACCCATTGATCTGTGGCCTGCACAGTGCAGGGTGTGTCCGGTGGTGAAGCAAGAGCCACCTTTAGAGTAGGTACATTCACCCAAGGGGCATGCCCAGTGCTTGCCTAAAGCTAAGGGCAGCAGGGTCTGCCCACCACCAGATGGCAGCAATGAGCAGGCAGATAGCCTTGGGGACAAGGTAGATTGGGGGGCCGGGGGGTGGAGCATTCAGAGTAAGAATCCTCTCTGGGCTTTGCTTATGAGAGGAGCTGAGGTTGGTGTAGCCTCTTTAGCTGGCTGCCCTATGGGAGAGCCAGAGATTGGGATCTGAGCCAGAAACATGATGGGGACAGCACAGATGCAGGTTTCTTTGATTCCCACCTGCCTACACACCGCATGGGCAAGACACTCCTCTGTTTTGACCAGTACCCCCCACCCCCACCCCCCATTAGTTCTCCTTCAGGTCAAGGCTTCTCAAGTAGGCTGAGCTGTAGCTGAAGTTTGGGGCTATCCTTCAGTCCCCAATACCCAAGAGATAGCTAGTTCCAAAGCCTTGCTGGAGACGTGCTGCGGAGAGGAATGAGGTTGGAGTAGGGGACCAGTGTTTGCCAGGCACCCGTCATACGCCATTACTCCGCCCAGTTCTGGTTTGCCATGTACAGATTTCTCATAGTCTCCTGAGCTCGGATCCCTCGTCCCTGCACTCCAGATGCAGTCCAGGGCTTAGCAGGGTTGGGTGGCTTTTCCAAAACAGCACAGTTACTTAAACAATATGGCCCTTAAACAGTGTGAGCCCCACTCTTTGGTCTCACTTCTCACCATGTTATTCCCCCTGGCTGTGACCTCACTGGATGTGTAGCAAGTGGCTGTCTTAGTTTAGGTGGAGTGGATGGCTTAGAAATAACAGAACCTTGTTTTCCATAGTCCAGTGTCTAGGAAGTGTTACCAAAGTACTGACAGTTCCTCTCTGAGTCTACTTTTCTGGTTCGTAGGCAGCCATTGCCCCTGACGTGGCAGAGGGGTTAGAACTCCGATTGTGTTCTTGAAGTCCCTACCCTCATGACTAGTCACCTTCTGAGCCCCTTCCTAACACCGTCACACCAGGGGGCAGGATTTCAGCCTAGGTTAGGAGGATGCTGACATTCATTCCTCACAGATTCCTAGATCTTAGAGCTGGGAGGAAGGAAGCCGAAGACCGTGGAAAGAGGATTGTGTGGTAAGGCCATCAGCCGTGCTCAGACTCCTCGATGGCCCTGGGAAAGGCTCAGAGGTCACTGGCAGAGGCTTGGGAGCCATTCAAAGAAGTCTCCTCTTTCCTGGTGAGGATTGATTTGTCCCAGGAGCTCTCAAAGTGAGCATTAAGTGGCCAGGCTGTAATTTTGTCGTCATTTTTAGGTTCTTGACACATGACACCATGCTTTGCCCTTTCTTGGAGACCTTGCCTGTCCCTCTGGAGCTCTCTGATCAGTGACAGCCAGTTCTCTAAAGTGATCTCAGTGTGTGCCAAGAGGACAGTGGCCCATTTTGAGGAATCTTGGAGGAATCTGCTCGTTTTCAATCTGAGAATGATTTTACTTTAGGAAGCTCTGAAGGGTGAGCTCTGAGTTCCAGTTTGTAGTTGCTGGCACCCAGGGAAAGTCATTTAGCCTCTCTGGGCCTGCGTTTTTCTGCCTGTAAAATGAGAGCCATGATCATAACTTTTCTGCCCCATAGGGTTGTGCTGTTCACTTATTTATAGTTTCTGTCTGCATCCCTTCACACCCCCCCCCCACTTGCATTGGCTGAGGTTGGACAGGGTGTTCCTGGCAGGAGGAAGACTGAGAGCCAGTCTCTACAGTGGGAAGTACATCATGGTGCCCACTGGTGTAGGCCAGGCCAGGTGGGAAGTCACTGGATACATGTAGATGTGGTGGCGTGGGTCCTCATGCACTTCAAAAGAGTGCAGGGGGCTTTCCCCGAGGGGCTGGGTGTATGATAACCAGGAATTGCACCAGGAAGGGCCTGGCTCTCTGGCTCTTACAGACTCTTCTGTCCAGGCCTCATACCTGCTTTCTGCTTCAGGCTTCAGCTATTGGCTCAGAGTGAACTGCACTGGACTTTAAGGGGAGCCCTTTCCTCCAAGGGTTGGGTACCTCTTAGTATCCGTGACACAGGCTAAGACTGGAGTCTTCTGGCTTCCTGGTCTGTCTTCTGGTCACTTAGCAGGCCATCACATTTCCTTTCATTTTAAACATTTTGTTATTATGTGGATGCATGTGTCTGTAGGGGGTGGACTGTATATGTGTGAGCATGCATGTGCCACAGCACACATGTGACATATGCAGAAATCAGAAGACAGCTTTCAGGAGTCAGTTCTTTCCTTCTACAATATGACTCCCTGGGATTGCACTCAGGCCATCAGGCTTGGCAGCAGGCGCTTTTACCCACTGATCCATCTCGCTGGAGCCTCTGAAGCATCTTAAGGACTTAAATGGTAGGGCTTTTCTCAGTAGCTCTCTGGAGAGGTGGGTGTGTGAGGAAGGGATCCTCATTTATCAAGGTAAGTTTTGCTAGGATTTACATACATCATGTCTTTAATTCATATGGAAATGTTGTCAGGGAAGGCCTATTCCCATCTGACCGATGAGGAACAGAAGAGAGGGTCAGAGAAAGCAGCCTCTGTCCTGGTTACTAGGCCTCATTTTGCTCAGTGTCAACTATGAGGGTCACTATCATCTTTACAACTGTGAGGGTCAGACCAGATGCTGAATGTGCAAGGGCCTGTGTAGTTGCCAGTGCCATGCGAACAGGCAGGAGCCTTTAGACCTCTAATCTCCAGCCGTATTCTCACCTTGAGTCTCACTTGGGCCTCCCTGCCTGGTTGACGGAAGGCTCTGGACTTTTGTTGCTTCTCTGCACACCTTCCCTTTCCAGTTGCCTCCGTCAAGGGGTAAGTTCTACTTTCTTTGTTTGTTTGCCATTTTGGTGAAAATATAGAGTTTTGATGCTATCTCATCTTTTTCTTTTCTTTTTTTAATTGAAAACAAAACAAAACACCCAGAGGCCTAGGGAAAGGGTGGCTGGCCCCCATGTTCTCACAGCTAAGGAACAGCAGAAGCGGGGTCAGATGGATCCCAGTGGGCCCTGGGCCAGCACCTCTCTGCTTCCAACATTGCCCCTTTACATAGAGGCTTCAGATGCTTTGTCTCCTTTCTGGAGGAAGAACCTAGTTTAATAAACTTCATTATCCCAGCCCCTTATGTAACAGTGCTGTTTCCGGGTCCTGGCAGATGGCCCATAGTAACTGGGCCTTGCTGATTTGGTTGGAGCTGAGCCTCTAACAGGAAAACTCCTGAACAGCAGGTGCCTCTCTCAGTCCCAGTCCACAGGCATGGAGAAGTCTGCTCTAAAGGGACCACTATAATAGCTCTGCTAATAATGGCTTTTGCTGGGACCAAAGGTGACCACCAGGTGAAGCAGTCTTAACTGGTGCCCAGATTTTAAACAAGCCGCACCAGTGATTTGAAGGTTCTTGACAGGTGGGATGCTGGTAAAGGGGGTTCATTCTGGGCCTGAGGGACAAATGGGAGCAGAGAGAGGAGCAGCAGTAGGATTAACTTGTTGAGATGAAGCCGTGCTGCCCCACCACGAGCCTCCAGACAAGTCCTGTGATGTCACACTGCCCACAGCCTTCCCAGTGGGCCTCTATCCTAGCCTCTCTGAAAGCCCTGTCTGTGAAATGACTGGGACTCCAAGGCTACTAGAGAACCGTAAACACTGGCGGCTTTCGGTGAGCCCCCCCCCCCCCCCCCCCCCCCCCGCACGATGCTCATTGCTGCCCCTGCTGTGGCAAGTCTCCAAGCCCCTGGCAGTGCATTGTCTGACTGCCTTGCTCCCCAGCTCTCCCTCGACTCTCCCTCCTTCTGTTCCTCAAGTATGGACATGGGAGAATCTTACACCATCAGTGAGCCTGCCCTGTTAGGCGTGTGCTGCACCTTTTACCCTCGTCTGTCTTAGAGAGCCCAGGACAGTTTCTCAGGGCAGGGGTTAGAGTAGTGTAAAGAACCACCATATGAAGTCATGTCCACAGGGGTCTCACTGGTTGCTTACAGATTGACATCCCAAGGTGGGCTCTTGCCCTTCTCTGCTTTTGCCTCGGTGAGTGTTACCCACTCAAAGAATGGACAAAACCATTGTCTTCCCGATAGGAAGATCCTACTTAGGTCTCTCATTTACAGAAAGCCGGCTGCTTTGGGGAAGCTGAGGGTATAGATTCTGTATCTAGGGAGTTCCTTGAGTTCTCGGAACTGAGCCGCTGGCTTCCTCACACACTGGGTATGCTTTACAATGCTCACTACCTCTAGCCTGTTTTGTTCTTTGTCCTGGTCTATGAGGCCTCAGGCTGGTCTGCATGGAGAGATGTGTGTCCATGGCCAGCTGCTGACACTTTGGCTGGCAGACCACCAGCTCCTTTGTGCATGCCCAGGCATGCCTGAGGGCTGCTCCCAGGCTGCAGTCTCCCAGCTCCAGCCTTCAGCTGTGACATCCTGTGTCCCTGCCATTAGTGGAGACAATGGCCTCCCTGACAGCTGGGCACAGTTCTTGGCTCTCTCTCTCTCTCTCTCTCTCTCTCTCTCTCTCTTTCTCTTCAATTTCAGAGATGGAAACTGCTGATAGAGTATTTCTAATGAACAAAAACTGAAGGTGATAGCCAGTGCTGGGAGCATGCCTAGGTGTGGAGAGGAGATCTTGGAAAGGGATTAAAGGGGGGGTATGTGTCTTTCCATTGTGCAGTCTCTGAAGCTCCCAAGTAGCCACTCCTAGGAGATGGACCGTGAGGGGGGAAGCGTGCGTCTCATCTGAAGCCCAGGAATCTCCTGGGCTGAGGGAGGTGCTGGGATCGTGGAGAGACTTAGCTATAGTTCTCTGAAGCTGTGTGTAGACAGTGCATGCTGGGACTCAGGGCAGGGCAGGTCCGGCCCCTCTTAGATTTGCCCTGTTTGACCTTGGGAACTGTAATGTCTTTCCTTTCTGGGATGACTGGGTAGGAAGTGCTTTGAGGTCCCTTTTTGGTTGAGGATTTGTGAGGCTGGCCTACGGGTAAAGAACTTAGAGCTTTGCATGCAGGAGCCCTTGAGAGTCACAAACCCATTGCTCTTTATCCGGATGAGCTGGGCTCTGTTCTCAGTGTGGAATCAGTAACATGGACTCCATTCCTGTTCTCCAAAGCCTTCTCCAGTCCGTCTTCCTAGTTAGTGAGGAGTGCACTGGGAAGTAACAGACTAGGGTCCTGGTTCTGGCTCTGCCAGAGCAACCTGTGTCCCTGGAGGATCCTCCTGTCCCTTAGCCTCAGCTTCATTCCCAGTCCATTGCTGCGCTTCATCTCACTGCATGCCTGCCCCCCCCCCCCCCAGCCTCCTGGAGCTTTGCTCCGGGTGTGAAGCCCTGAGGGTATAGTTTCCTTTCCTGTTGGGAGGGAGGGAAGCAAGATTTTTTTTTAACTACACAACTAGGATTAGGCAGCACTCTACATTTTAAAGTGTTATCAATCCGAGTCCAGAAGTGCCGGAGGAAGCTGTGGTTTTTGAATGTGGAGTGAGGCAGTAAACATCAGAGGCCATGGCCTCAGTCAGTGGCTTCCAGGTGTGACCACTAGGGTCATGTGCTGTTGGATTTTGTTGGATTTTGCTGACCCTTGATCCCCAAGGGTCAGCAAGCCCAAGGACTCAGAAAAGCCATCATAAAGCCTGATGACCTGAGTTCTTCAGAACAAGGCTCATGGCTTTTTGGCTTCAGATAATGAGCAGATGTCTCTAACACATGTACCATGTTTGGACTTTGCTAGGTGCATTAGTATTTATTGCTGCCTTTTATCATGGCCTGAAGGGCAACTATTGGCTTCTTCTGTATGGGTCTGCTGCGGCCTTCAAGTTTAGGGTTCTTCCTTAGAGAAAGGTGGCGTTTGAACACCACAGAATGTTCACATGTATGAAACATGTGAACCCCACAAATGTTCACTGCATTTATGTTAGCTAGACAAGCAGTTTGAAAGGAATGAGGAGGAGGGGGGCGGGAAAGGGAGAGAGGGCAGAAAATTAGTTGTAGAGAAGCTCGAGCGTGTGGCCGGAAGTCGGGCATGCGGCCTGGGTCTCTGCTTGCCGCTGTTCTCTGTCCCCACTCTATTTCTGAGAGGTTCATTACACAATTCCCCATATGTATGTCTTGTGGGTTTAACTGTGTGTCTTCCATTGGAATGGGAGCTCCATGAGGGAGAGGAATTTGTCTGTGTTCAAAGCAGCACTTGGGACAGAGTAAGTATTTATTCTATGTCAGTGTTCAGGGGCCACAGCCCGTCATGGTGGGGAACTGCATGATGGCTGACGTGGCTGGGTCTGTACCGTGGGAAGCTTTCAGCACAGTTACATCTGTGGACCAGGAAACAGAGAGGTCTGGCCAAGAGTTGGGCAGTGTTATGCCCTCATGGCCTACAGCACAGTGACCTGTTTCCTTCAGCTCAGTCTGATCTTCCAAAGGTCCACAACCTCCCAAGACACCCAGTGTTATGATCGGCAAGATGGTTGCAAGGCTCCAGAAACCACACCAGGCCAAACAGTTCCACGTGGGATTTATTGGGGGGGGGGGGAGGTGGCAGCGAGAAGAAAAGGGGGAGAGAGATCAGAAGAGTCTTCCATTTATATATGGAGCGTGACATAGCCACAAGTAAAGGTGGGAGGTGGGCCAAGTGGATTCTGGGAATATGGTGGCTGTTGCCTTGGCAACAGGTGGGCGGGTTGTGCTATTGCCTGGGTGTGATGTCACTGGTTTGGAGGTCCTGATGCCAACATCCAGAGTCTAAGTGTTCAAATACACAAGTCTTGGGGACACTGCACATTCAAACCAGACCAGAAGGCCAGCTACTAAATGAGTTAGGACTGGGGGTTTCTCTGTGGCTTTTCACGGGTTTAAAGGATTGCTGTTTCTTGTTTTTGTTTGGGACTGTGCATGTTGCAGTTGGGCCTGCAACTCAGTCTGGTCCATCACGACTACTACTAAAGCCAGTGGTGAAAATGAATTAATTAGCTTTCTGTAGTTCCTTTGTGTTATAGGACTCTGATCTCTGTCATGTGGGCTAAGAATGAAGATTACTCTGTAGCCTGGCTCTCTCTGTGCAGATATGTGTCTTTGGGACCCTAAAGAACCCAAGAAGAAGCAGTGTGCCTAAATGAACAGTGAAGCTGGGGTCAGGTGGGCCTGTGTGTCCTGTGTAGGACAGCAACTAAGAAAGCTGCCTCTGCTGCCAGGTGACTGACTCCCACCCTCTTGTTGCTAAGACCGGTGCTGGCCTGGCTCGGAGTCTAGGTTCAAACTCCCCCTGGCTTTTTATTTTCTTACTGAAATTTGAGGGTCAGCCTACTCATTGGGTGTCTCTGTGGATTAAATGTGACAATCTGTACGGCGGGGGGGGGGGAGTGCCTTCGGTGTACGGCAGGGGTGAGTGCCTTCAGAATATTTGCTTTGGTGTACGGCAGGGGTGAGTGCCTTTGGTGTACGGCAGGGGTG
>JADRCH010000702.1:210372-265491 GCA_019843965.1 Rhynchomys soricoides | reverse complement strand
AGGAGGAGGAGGAGGAGGAGGAGGAGGAGGAGGAGGAGGAGGAGGAGAGAAAAAAGGACGGAAGGAAAGAAGGAAGGAAAGAAAGAAAGCTCCAAAATCTTCTGATGGAGCCTCCCGTGTTCCTCTTCATGATGTTAGTGACTTGACTCTGAGCCTGTGCCTGAGGGTGGGCTTGGCTGAGGAGTGATGAGTTGCTGACAGCTGTGGGTGTAACCATGGGCGACCTCCATCAGGCTGTGTTACTCAGTTTGGGAGGATGATGCTGACAGTGGCTCCTGTTGCCGTATTTCCACTGCCTTAGCCACTGTTCTAGTGCTGTGAGGAGACCCCATGACCAGACAACGCTTAGAAGAGAAAGCCTTGCGCTGGGGGGCTGACTTGCAGGTTTAGAGGTTTAGTCCATTATCATTATGGCAGGGAGCATGGTGACAGGAGGGTGCTAGAGCAGTAACTGAGAACTACAGGCAGAGAGAGAGAGAGAGACAGACAGACAGACTCTGGGTTTGGCATGGGCTTTTGAAACCTCAAAGCTGCAGCTCTCACCACCACCCCCACTCCCCATGGCCACCCCAAGTAACACAGTTCCTCCAACAAAGCCACACCTCTTAACCCTTCTAATTCTTTCATAAAGTTACACTTTCTAGAGACTAAGCCATTTAAATATGAACCTTGGGGAGCATTCTTATTTCAAACCACCACAGCCAGCACGGCTGCCTGGTTCATGCAGACATTAGCTAGCAGTTCCTCTAAGGTGTGTCCATTTGTTGAGACGGATGTTCGCAAAGCACTGAGGGGCTTCTCTAGGTTGCTGCACACACACATCTGGTCTGGGTTAAGCATGAAGGCGAGTAGGAGTTGACTAGGTGAGTGAGGTTTAGCTACACCTTGGGAGAGAGGATGGCACAGAGGATGGAGACCTATGAAAACATCAGGGCACACGGCATGGAAGCTGCTTAGCTTGCTTGCTGGCACCTGAACCCATCTTCCCCTTTGCCTGACCCAAGGGATGACTCAAGGTGACTCTTAGGTGGTGTCTTTTTTCTTTTGCTGTGATAAAATACCATTACAAAAGCTACTCAAGGGAGAAAAGGTTTATTTTAGCTCACAGGTCAAGTTACAGACCATTGTGGGGACGTCAAGGCAACAGGCACTTGAAGCAGCTAGTCACATGACACGAACCGTGGACAGATGCCCAGATTGTTCTCTCCTTTGATGTAGCCCAGGGAAAAGTCTGTTCCCAGAAAAGTAAAGGCTACCCTTACCTTCCAAGGGCTCAGCGTGAACTCACTCAAAAATCACTAGTAAACAGCTAATTACTACCAGAGCGTCACAGATAGACAGAGACTTTCTTGTAGGCTCATTCTAGAAGGTCTCATAGCTTCCTGGTATTTGAATTGGGAGGGCTGGTCTCTGCCTGAGCCATGGGTTTCCTTTGGCCAGCGTCGAGTTCTTATCATCAGTGATGGTCTGTTCCCTTTTTAGATCGCGTCAGTAAAGAGAATGTGGCTGTTTATCTCACCAACCTTTCTGTCACTTTAGGACCCACTTCCCTGGAAGAAGTGCCTCTTTCTGAGGAGGAGCTCAGCCATATTGCAGTGCTTCTGGCAGCAGCTACAGCACATGCTGTAACCAGGGCCCAGACAGTGCTGGGGTGGGTGCGGGGTGAGGTGGTGCCAACAGAGCTTTACCACCCCCACCTGTCTGTGCAGGGCTCCCCATCCCTTTTCTGGTTGCTTTAAGACTGGATTTCAATGGGTAGCCCAGGCTGGCCTAGAGCTCACTATGTAGAACAGACTGGCCTCAGTCTCATAGATCTACCTGCCTCTGCCATCTAAGTGCTGAGAGTAAAAGGCATGAGCCACCCCATCTGGCCCCCCACCCTCCAGCTTTGTACCTGATTATCTTTCTCCCTCTTTAGGTTATTTACTGTTTGACAGAATGTCTGTAAATGTCCAAGGGTGATCTAACCTGATGGTGAGATCATTCCTCATGACCTTTACAGCTGGGCCCCTTGTTCTTACACATTTGCGCCTTCTTCTACGGTTAATGGTTCCCCCACCTCCTCCCGGGCATGAAATGCTGAAATTTCACTGTGTGGTTTCCCTTTCTCCTTCACATCTAATGTGGGATCAAACCTGACAATTTTTCTCTTTCTCCTTTTTTTTCTTCCTATGACTTCAGCCCCATTGAGGCCCTGGTGTATCTGTTTCTAGGCTAGTTTCTTTTCACTAACATACTTGAGGGCTGGGCCCGGCACCGTGTCCCCATCAGTACATCTTTGCCCTCCTCTCGGGGCTGGGTGGAGGACCAAACACTGCAGTCAGCATGCAGAGATGATGTGCTTAGAACAGTGCCCAGCGTGTTATAGGTACTGTGAAGTGTTGGATGCCAAGTGTCACTTCAGGACACAGGCAGCACTTTGCCAGAGGGTTGCCGCCCCAGGGATTCTTTTCAGGAGGCCCCATACCTGCTTAAGTCCTGCAGTCTGCCCAGGTCTAGTATACATACACATATATGTATGCATGCATATATATGTATACATACACACACACACACACGTGTGTGTGTATTCTATACAAGGTCTCACACTGTAGCTCAGGCAAGCCTAGAACTTATGTTGCCCACCAAAGTTTTCCTGAACTTTAAACCAATCCTCCTGGCTGCAATTACAGGTCCACTGGGCAGGACCTTGTATATTTTAAAATAAGGACACATAGCCAGAATTTATAAATGGTGAAACACAAGTGTACATTTTAATAAAGTAACTGAAAGTGTATATATACACCTTATCACAGCAAGCGACTGAATTTAGGAACCACTGGGGTGGCAAGAGCTAGGCCCCCCACCTGGCCTTTCCCTGTGCCCAGGTGAGCCTGGCAGTCCGGAAGCCCAGCCTGCCTCCTGGGACTCTCCTTCCTGGTCCTGCTCCAGGTGGCGCCTGTGGGTTTCTCTGCATTGCCCCTCTCTTGCTTGTGCCTGTCACATCCTCCTCATTCTCAAGTTTCTTTCTTACCCACAAGTTCGCCTTAGATGGCATTTGTCCCATCACCAGAGGTGTTCCCAGTTCCAGCTTGAATGGCATCTTCCCTGGATGCTCTCTGTGGTACTCTTAGTGCCCCCCTGGCCACTGCTGTTTCTTGTGTGCCGGGATTTCATTCAGTTCTGTGGTTCTGTGTCTCTTCCATGTGGATTCTTCCATGGCATACCTTAAGCTAGGTTCCACTTGCTGACTTCATTCTGAGCTGTTTTGGCATTTCTCACTCATTTATCATTTATCTGTAGACACAGACTTTTTAGATGACATTAATATGCCTATTTTTTAATCACAGTAATACATAATTCTTTACTCCATGGAAAAGGTTCATTTCTTAGGTCTGTGATCTAAATCTCCTTGTATTTGACAGCTTAGGACACATGTCTATCTAGTGTGCATTAGTGAATTATTTTTGAATGTAGATTATTTTCTTTAACTCAAGGTGACATAAAGTCTATGTGTTGAATGCAGCTAGAGTCCTGAGTTCTGTGTGGCCTTCTACTGGGTCCTGCAGGGGAGTCACTGTGGGGCATACAGAGCAGGGCACTGCTTCCTTATACGCAGAGGTCATTGTCGTAGATACCATCAGACTTGGGGGCAGAAGACAGACATCTTTAAAAAGACTTCACAGTGGTGTGTGTGTGTGTGTGTGTGTGTGTGTATGTGTGTGTGTACACGGTACATGTGTTATATGGTGCAGGTGCCTCTGGAGGTCAGAAGAGAGCATTAGTTCCTTTGGATCTAGATTTACAGGTGGTTGTGAGTGATAGCCTGATGTGGGTGCTAGGAACCAAGTACTCCTAACCACTGGGCTATCTCCTCTTCCAGCCCCATTGGTTTAAGCCTTGGTCCTGTCATCTGCTGTTTGAATTTGATTGAGCTGTTTAACTTTTCAAGTTATTTCATTATCTTAGTAATCTATGTCACAGCCATGAGGCTTCCTTGGGGTAGTGCCTTAGGGTGGTGCTTTCTTCCTCGGAGGCTGCTCCTTACTGTCCCTTTAAGACGGGCGTCTGCCCTTTCCTTTCTGAGCCCTCTGGTGCACAGTGTTTTTAGTGTAAACAGACTCATAGGAGGGTGTACTAAGCTTAGGTTTGAGGATGAAGACTGAGCATCATGTTGAGTTGGCCTGATTTCTGGCCTTGTGTCTTCTAGAATGTCTATGGCTTCCCCAGAGAGTATGAAGATTAATTAGTTAATCTTTGTAAAGTACTTTGAAGGTGGAAAGTGCTATGTAAGTGGAATGGCTGAATTGCTCTTGGAGATGTAATAATGATGGCACCATAATCTGGCAGTCTTGCCTGTTTCAGACATCAATAATCAATAGCAGAAAGTTCTAAGATGTTAAACTTGATTTGAAGGAAAGGATTCAGTGTGCATTTATGACAACACAGTTCTTTGTGTGGTCCTGCTGGTACTCAGTTTGGTACTTCTTCCCAGCTTAGGAATGCTGGAGTCCTTTTTTTTTGGTTTTTCGAGACAGGGTTTCTCTGTGTAGCCCTGGCTGTCCTGGAACTCACTGTGTAGACCAGGCTGGCCTCAAACTCAGAAATCCGCCTGCCTCTGCCTCCCAAGTGCTGGGATTAAAGGTGTGCGCTACCACTGCCTGCCCGGCTGCTGGAGTCCTTTAAGGTGCAGCGATTGGGGTTCAGGCAGAGAGATGGCTCAGTCAGTTAGATGCTTATGTGCAAGCATGAGGTCCTAAATTTGATCCCCCCACACATAAAGCCAGGCAACATTGTGTGTGCCTGTGATCCCAGTCCTGGGGAGGCAGAGATAGAAGGATGCTTGGGGCTTGCTGGCTGGCCAGTCTAGCCAGATTGGCAAGCTCCAGGTTCAATGGGAGACCCTAACTCAAAAAAGATAAGGTGGAGAGCAACACATCTTCACATGCTTACATATGTATGTGAACACACACACACACACACACACGCACACACACGCACATCATCACCATCATCACCATCATCACCATCATCACCATCATCATCATCATCATCATCATCATCATCATTATCATCTTCAGAACTCTCCTGCTAAGGCAGTCTGATTATAAATTCTAACCAGCTTAGGTAGAAGGACAGTTGGCCAATGTCTACTGTCCTTGTAGCCTGAGCACAGAGTATTTTCAGTCTAATCCACATAAGTGATGGAGGAGTTGCTTCATGGTTATACAGTGATGGGAGCCATAACAGATGCAGTCTGGACCGCTTGAAGAGATGCAGCTTAGCCACGTGCCCTTGAGCAGGCCGCTTCTCTAAGCTTACTGTTGAAGAGTACAAAAGGGGTCAGTTTCATCTTTCCTGGGAAGTTGAGGGTTCAGGAAAGGGTTCATGGGGCCGACAGTACATGTGCTGGACTCTGAAGAGCTGTAAGTGCGGGCTAGGAGGGGCAGCTGGAGTGGTAGTGTGCTGAGTCAGGAAATGGCTGTGGCAGCAAAGGGAACAGCCATGAGTATACAGGAACCAGTGCTCCGGGTCCCCCTTTCCCGAGTACCCTTTGGGCTGCACAGCCTCAGCGTGTGCCTTAGTCAGTGTTCTATTGCTTTGAAGAGACACCATGCCTAAGGCCACTCCTAAAAAGGAAAGCATTTAATTGGGGCTGGCTTACAGGTTCAGAGGTTTATTTAATTATCATCATGGTGGGAAGCATGGTGGCACACAGGCACACATAGTGCCGGAGAAGGAGCCGAGAGTACTACATATGGATCAGCAGACAGCAGGAAGAGAGAGACACTGGGCTTAGCTTGAGCATCTGAAACCCCAAAGCCCACCCCCAGTGACAGACTTCTTCCAACAAGGCCACACCTCCCAACAGGGCCACTCCCTGACCACCAAGGGTTCAAATATGTGAGCCTGTGAGAGCCACTCCTATTCAAACCAGCACAGCTCCCGCCCCCAGGAAGCTTGGAAGTCAGATTTCTGTGTACTTGCCTCAGTGTCTACCAGCAGGTTAAACCTAGACACGTATCCCCACAGAACCCCATATGCTTATGGTCTTCTGACATTTCCCCTCCATCTCAGCTGTTTCTTAACTGACATGGGAAGCCATATGTTTTGTGTGGGGCCAGATGAAGCTTTGATACCAAACATAGTAGCTTTGTCTTGGATTTAATATGCATTACTTGGTGTTTTGTTTCTTAAGCAGAGTTTTTCTTTGTTGAAATAAACACAGATCAAGAATTTACATGGCGCACATGGTTATGCATATTTACTGCAGAGAATCTGTTAATAATCTATGCCTCATTGGATGTTAGAATAATGAAGGCAGCGCTTGGTAGAAGTGAATGGATTTGGCAAAGTCTCTCCTATCTGGGGAGCGAAAGGCCACTGCTCCTTTCCAAACCTCGTTTTCTTCTGTCATCTGCAGCACTGGCGGCTTCCCACATGGTGCTGGGGAGCCGGATGCGTCTCTGGCTCCAAACAGCATTTTACAAGTTTCTTCATTCGCTCCCTGTCTTCTAGCACACAGACACACTTGCCTTGGATGGTCAGGATTGCTCCTTTGGGTTAAGGAGGACTCCTTATGTCATCAGGAAGGGCAAACAAGAAGCCAGCCTACAGTTGGGGGAAAGCATTAGGAGATATGAGGAGTGAAACTTCACTCAGGATACAAGGCCCTGGATTGCACAGGAGGAGGAGGGTTGAGACCAGGCATCTGGGCAAAGCAGAAGGAGAGGGTGATGGGTCTGGGAGAGAGTGGGTGAGCCACCGGCAAGGTGGCGTTTACCCATGATGATGTCATCTCTATGCAAGAGTGTCATAGACCCTAGACTGTCCTCAGATTCTGGCTCTGCTCTTCTCTACTTGCATGTTCTTGGGGAGTCTTTTAGTTTCTCCGAACCTCAAGTCCCACTTATGTGAATGTATGAAGACCCATGCTCCTTTTCTTTTTCTTTTAAAAAATTTCTGTGTACACACATGCATGTTTGTGAGAGTGTGGACCCATGTGTGCCATGGTGTGTGTGTGTGTCTGTGCGCACGCACCACGTGTGATGGTCACAGAACAATCTCAGGTGGTCCTTGTCTTCTTCTTTGTTTGAGCAAAAGTATCTTGTTTACTGCTGTGTATGCCTAGCCTGTAGGCTTCTGAGCATTCTCCTGTCTCTGCCTCTTATCTCTCCACGGGAGGGCTGGGATTAGAGATGTGAACTACCTCATTTGGCTCTGCACAGGTTCTGAAGATCTGAACTCAGGTCCTCATACTTACATGGCAAGGAATCTGAGCCATCCCCCACCCCAAGGCCAATGCCCATTCCTTGAGTGGAGCATAACAAAGTAAACAGTCAAAATTTCACTAGTAACTATTGTTTACCCTTGAGAGCACATCTGGAGGACATAGCCTTCATTCCGATCTTGTTTGTTTGCAGAAACTGGCAAGGTGTTTACCTGGGGTCGAGCAGACTATGGTCAGCTAGGGAGGAGGTTGGAGTCTCCCGAAGTTCAGAAACCTGGAGAGCAAGACTCATCGCTCACCTTCCAGAGGCTGCAGAACAGTGTGCCTTCACCTCTGCGTTGCCTGACAGGAGCAGCAGAGGTGAGTGGTGACTTCCTGCAGATGCAGTGTGCTGCCTTCCCTGCCTCACAGAGCAGGGTTTCTGTGGTGACTTCCTGCACATTCAGGAAGAGAGCTTCTTATATACCAGTCTGAGTCATATGTTTATACAGGAGTCTGAAGGGGTCCTTGCTCACAAGAAGCTAATGAAGAAGAAACGTTGGTTCTTGGTTACCCACCTGTCCATTAGCACAAGGCAGACTGTGTGATTTAGGGATGTTCAGAGGCCAGGGTTCCAGGTCCACTGGCAGGACTGAGAACTTGAATTCAGTTGGTGGGAAGATCGGCTTGGGTTTTGAGGAGGGTATGGATTTGAGGTATGCCGTGAGGGACGGTTGGGACTGAAGCATTTGGAAGACAGGAGGACTTCCAGGAACATAACAACTTGAACAGAGTCATACTGGGTGAGGATGTGAGGAAAACATGTGGGGGCTGCTAACAGTTAAGTCGGCCTGGGCATGGAGCCCTCAGGAGGCAACAACACGGGGACTGGGGGAGGGGTGCATTGTGGCCCGCTTGCTTACTCAAGCCCCTTTGGTTCTCTGAAATGGCTTGAAGTTCTCCATTTAATGCAGGAATCTTAATTTCTCCAGGGTGTATGTTTCTGTCACTACCTTTTACTCCACTGAGTCTTTTTGTCCTTTCTTAAAGAAAGGCTAAGGTTTTAGAAGAATGAGCATCAGGAGCTGCGTCTCTGAACTGGAGCTAGTTTAATGAAGTGAAGTCCTCACTCAGAGTCTGTCAGAAAAAATTAATAAGCTTGTAAGACTTCGGTAATTAGCAAGAGGCTAATTACAACCCTCTCTACACCTGGAGGGCTTCCCCTCCCCAGGGCCACCTGGCCACCTCCTTCCTGGTACGGAGGATGTTCCATTTCCTTTCATGCCCTAGCCCTCATTCTCCTGAGCCCTTCCTCTGTGTCATGGAGGCAGCATGTGCACAGCAATGGTAATAAGCCCACTTTCAACCCCCCACCCCGACCAAAGCACATCCTTTTTGTATATGCAGGAGCTCCTACTTGTAAAAGGTCAGAGGTAGGATTTGTGATTTGTTTCAGCCTTTGTTTATCACAAGTGCTGTTTCATTTCCTCTTGGTTTTAAATGATCATGTAAAATGACTGCAGAGAGCCAGCAAGATGGCTCTGCAGGTAAAGAAGCTGGCTACCAAGCCTGTGCCACCGAGCCTGCTGACCTGAGTTTTATTCCTGGAACCAACAGAGAGGAAGGAGAGAACTGACTCCCTGCAGTTGTCTTCCAGCGTCCTTCCCTGTGCTCTGACATGTGCGTGACCACACGTGTGAGCCCTTACGATGTCTACTGCATTCCTCTTGGTTCTGTTTGGCTCCGCTAGTGTGCAATTGAAGGAATGGCGTATTAGTCTCTTCTGTGTGGTGAGCTCAGAGAGCCTGAGGTCATTGTGTAATCGTCTTCAGCATTCCCATCCTTTCTGTGTCGTTTGAAACTTTGGGTGGCATTGTAGCAGAGGCACAGGAGCCTCGTCCATGGTTCTGTCTGCAAGATATGGGCCATAATTCCTAAGTAGATTTTGCATATTACCCAGGGAGCTGGTGAGGATAGATAGATCTATCTATAGATTTGCATAGATCTCCGTGGGCAGGGGGATTTGGTAGCAGTTGGTTACATTGTCTTCTGCAGGAAGCATTCAGTGACCTATGTTGGCCCAGTATGCCACACTACTGCAGACATAGACAGGACATTCATGTGCCCTGTGACCCTGCTATGACATGACTGGGTGCAAGTGCTAAGGCTGAACCCAGGGCCTTGTGCTTGCATATGCTAGGCAGGTACTCTACAGCTGAGCTGTGTCTTCAGTCCTCTTCTTTATTTTTTATTTTGAGATAGGTTCTCATGAAGTTGCCCTGACTGGCCTTGAATTCACTCTGTGACCTAGACAGGCCTTGTATTCATGATCCTCCTGCCTTGGCCTTAAAGAGCTGAGATTACAGGCCTGCCCCACCATGCCCTCCAGGTGTAACTTTTAGGAGCAAGAGTGGGCTTGGATCCACCTCCTTCCAGTAGCTGCTTTTGGAGCTCTTCTCCTTCTCTGCTCCAGCCTTGGGGCTGATGCACATCCTCAGGCCTCATTGTAGGTTCAGACTCCAGGCTGCCACATGCTAGTAAACTGTGTTGGCCTTGTTTCCTGTTGATGTCCATGCCTGGCTTCTTTAGCATCTGTTTGTCAGTGGCCCAGGAAGAGTAAGGCTGGTATGAGCTGCTATAAGCTTGTAGGTTGTCCGTTTGTTTGCCTTGGAGAAGACAAAAGCCATACCAAGCTAGATGCTGCTATGGCAGGGGCTGGGAGTAGGTGGGGATGTAGGGACATATGGAGAGGCATGAACACCCTGAACTTCAGGGACCTGAGTGTGGCAGACACAGCTGACCACTGGTTTAATTTCCATAAATTGCCTTTCATGTCCAAGGCATAAGAAAAGGAAGGAATGAGCTGTCTGTACTGAGGCCTTAGGACATCTGCAGAGAAGGGTTTAGAACAAGAGCCCCATTGGGAGGAAAAGCACAGGCAGGTGGAGCTGGACTATAGCATAATCTTCCTTCCAGTAGCCAAGAAGGACAAATGAATACAAAGTTGCTAGAGATTCTCCTCTTCATAATGGACCTGTGTGCCCGTGTTACTCAAAGCTTTGTGAATAAGAGTGCAAGGCTCCAAGAGAAGAACTAAAAGTGGGCCAGAACTCCAGGCGCCAGTGACACTCTGTCCCTTCTCTTCAGGCGAAGTCCCTCCCTTTTAACATGAGCCCTTTCCTGTATGAAAGTTTCTGAGGTCTGGGTGGCAGAGTCTTTAATGCCCTGAGAGTCTTGATTCTTTTACTGTGAGCCATGTCTCATCTGGGGATGGAGTTTACTTGATATAACAGCTTGGGTGGGCTTTCTGTAACATCCCCACCGTGGCAAAGGCTGTGTGTCTTCTGCACTAAGGCTGTGTGTCTTCTGCACTAAGGCTGTGTGTCTTCTGTACTATCAGCTTTTACACTTGGCTGCTCTCTAGCCTCCTTTGGGCAATTCCTGGGGCCACACAGTGATTAGGACTCATGTCCACGCACATGTGAGCACGGAGTGTGTGACCAACTTTGTTGCTCATGACTGGGAGCACACATCCCAGTGACCTTTTGCTTCCTAAGCCCCAAGTGGGCTGTTGCACATTTCCCATGGGCGCTGACTCTGACATTCACCTCTAAGGTGCAATCCTGCATTTCACAATTGCAGAGAGCTACCTGGGCTCACTTGGCAGGTGCACAGGGGACTCTAAGGCAGCTGGAGTTGATAACCTGGCTTGTCTTTGATAAAACCAGGCTCTGATTTTTCCCTGACATGAGTTTAGGTAAGCCTCTTTCTTCCCATGGTCTTAGTTTGCTAGGATGTGGGTTGATCCAGATGATTCTGACAGGTTTTGTAGATCTAAGAGTCTCTTTCGTCTCTCATTCTTATTTTTGGCTGAAATACTGCTGAAGCTCAAAGTGACTCTGACCTCTGGTGTTCCTCAGTTTCGAAGTCAAGGTCACAGATTCCAAGCCACAACCTGATTCCCTCACAGCCTGGGAATGCTAGTTAGTTTAGAAGTTCAGGGCCTCAGAACCAATTGGCTTGCTTTGTCTTTTGTTTTTGTTTCTGGTCCAGTTGGACTGAAGGACCTAAGATGATGCCCTGTTGCCGGTGCTGACTTCAGAAGGTCACCTGCTCTGTTCTCTGATATCTTCGGTCTCTTCCTGGTCTACCGAGAGCTTGTAGTTAGTTTGGCTTTAGCTCTTTTGCCTGTGGTTTGGTATCCTCCCTGTGCAGACCTCAGGGACCCTGCCCTTCTGGATTCCTGGTCAGCTTCCCTCTGTTGTTTTTTGTGTGTGGTGTCCCACATTTCCCACTCTGACATTTACCTTTTCTGGACTTTGACGTCTTGTCCTTTCCATAAGCATTGGTGTCCAAGGAGCTTCTAGTATCCGAGTGATCATGGCATTCACTCCAGGGTGAGAAGTGAGGCAGAGATAGATGCAAGGAAGGGTGAAGATGGACACCAGCAAAAAGGAACTGTTGTTTGACCCAGGCTTTTAAAACCGGGTTGGTGTATAGGACAGATACCACATGCCAAGGTGAGCATGAATTAAGGTGGGCCTCCGTGCCTGTGCCTTCCTGTGCCTGCACCTAGCTCTGCAGTGTGGCTACCTGTCTGGCCTGTCCCAGCTCCGCAGTGTGGCTGTCTGTCTGGCCTGTGTGTCCCAGCTCCGCAGTGTGGCTGTCTGTCTGGCCTGTCCCATTCTCTGACATAGTAGCAGAGACAAAGCCCATCCATATGTTGTCTTGTTTGATCCTAGTGTGAAATAGGCCTCAAGAGGAATGATTATTCCCATTTACAGTCAAGAACACTGGGGCCCAAAGAGTCTTGCTAGGAGGTAGGAGAAGAGCCAAAACAAATGACCTGATTGTCAGTGTTTCTGGGGGCTTGCCTGGGCTCAGCCTGCAGTCACATTCCTGAGTCATGTTCCTGGTTTAAAGTCTGCCCACATTTGGTTGAGGAGCACCGACTTTCAGCGCACACATGCACGTGTGTGCACATCCAGACACGGGAGCAGGAGCCGTGGAATTAAACAAGACTTGGGTCAGAGATGGGGTCACTGTGAAGCTCAAGGATCGCCAGGACTCATTTTGCTTCAGGACAAGAGCTGCAGATGATCAACCTGTGCACAGGGTCGAAGTGAAATCTGTCAGAATGAGTGGGAAAGGAGCTATTTTTAGTTTGCCGAGTCACTCACTCGGCCGCGTTAGCTGAGGATTGAGCCTGTCCCCTACGCTTTCCACTGTGTTATTTCTGCAGGAGAGATACCACTTGAATGCTGTGTAGGACCCATTAATGAACCTGGAAGTTTCCAGGGTGTCTTTGCCCTGTAGCTCTTCCAGGAGGCTGCCTTTCCTGAATGACCTTCCTCCTTACTTGTATTTGATGCATTTCTAATTTTAAGTTTGTGTCAAGACTGTGGGACTTCGGTGCCCTAAATAACACAGAAATCTACCACCAGCAATCAGCTGAGTCCGAAGTGCTCTGACAGAATTGAACACAACCTGAAAAACGCATGGCCAAGTGGCTCTCTGGCAGGAACCCCTAAGCATCAGTGTCATTGCCGGAGGAGCCTGAGGTCTTAGACTCTGGGGACCCAGCAGCCCTAAATCTTTCCCAGAGCGCAGTCTTTAGAGTGCTCCTCAAAGTCATAACAACCACCCGAAGCATGTTCTGTTGTGATTGCAGGCTAGCACGTGGGTGCTGTACCGTAGCAGGGGGTGACAGTGCAAACTGCACAGTGGTGGATCTGCCCGTGAGAACATGCAGGAGAGAAAGCCACCAGACAGCGAAGCAGCTGGGGGTGCCCGATGAAGCTACTCCTTATTTTTTCCTTAGCATCTTGTTCTTCTCACTAGAGTGATCGGTCTAGGTGAGCAAAGGCCTTGCCTTTCATGTTGAACGCTGAAGTCTGTAAGTCATCAGCCACACATCAGCATTCAGGGGCTGGAACAAGGCCCCTCTGCGCACGACAGGCAGCTCAGTCTCCAGGGCTGTCCTGTCTAGCCTCAGAGGGAGAGGATGCACCTAATCTGGCAGAGACTTGATGTGCCAGGGTTGGAGGATACCCAGGGGTATCCCACTCTCTTAGAAGAGAAGGGGATGGGGGTGAGGGGGAGGGACTCCATGAGCGAGAGACTGGGAGGCAGAGCAGCATTTGGAATGTAAATAAATAAGTAAAAGAAAGTTGCATTCTTGGTATCTAGAATATTCCCTGGGACCTTCAAGGTGCTTAGTGGCTATCCTAGTTCCCTGTCTGTTGCTGTGATAAAACACTCAAACCAAAAGCAACTTGGGGCAGGGGGCATGGTGGGAGGAAAGGATTATTTCATTTTACACTTTCAGGTCAGCACTGAAGGAAGTAAGGCAGGAACCTGAAGGCAGGAGTGCTCTGCAGTATTACCCCTTACCAGGGAATTCCTTCACCAGGAAGGTAAAGCAGAAGTCATGGAACCTGAAGGCAGGAGTGCTTTGCAGTATTACCCCTTACCAGGGAATTCCTTCACTAGGAAGGTAAAGCAGAAGTCATGGAAGGCGGCTCCTTGTGGACTCATGCAGGTTCATGCTCAGCTTACTTCTTTACACACATAGTAGGGGACCACCTGCCTATGCAGGTGCTGCGGGTGCTACCTCCAGGGCACTGGGCCCTTCTCCATCAAGGCAGTCCCTCACAGACATGCCCACTGGCCAATCTGATTTAGGCAGTTCCTTTTTCAAGGCTTTTATCTCTCCTGACTCTAGGCTGTGTCAGGTTGGCAGTTAAAGCTAGCTAGAGAAGTGGGTTTCACTGATGGAAGAGAGCAGACATGACTGGAAGAAATCGTTTTGGGGGTGTGTGTCCCTCAACCCCAGGAAGTTAGGAAGGGTGTTCCCATATCTGCAGGTTCTCGGTTACCCAGTGGCCTGCAGCACCCAGGGACTTTGCCCAGTGCTCACGAAAGTCACAGCTGGGGCTTCCAATGAAGAGGTTCATAGTCTGTCATACTTCATAATCTATCAAGAACCTGCATCCATTCACCTTTGGGTTTTCTTCTTAACCCAGCAGATGCTTAGGCATGCCTGTCTCTGAACACCACATTAGCAGGTAGGGAGCAGGGGAGCGAAACAGTTCCTGTCTTGGGAGCTTGTGAGTGAACAGCAGGGTCAAGCAGGACAGGCACAACGTGACAGAAGCCATGGAGGGTCTGAGGATGAAAATGTCCTACCCCATGTCTATGAGGACCTTTTCTTTCCTGACATTTCAGTCCCTGTGGTTTTGTTGGATGCTGCAGGGTTGGAGTAGAGTTGGTGTCTGGGAAGGCTTCCTGAATAGGAAGTCTTGACGTTAAATTAGTTCTCGAGGGAGCTGCTGTAAGTCTCGGGGGATCTTGGCAAGGCCTTGCATTTTGGAGGCAAGCAGGGGAAGAACAGCAGCCAGACAGACTGAGTATTGACAGGAGAGGGGAAAGTGTCATGGCAGTGTCCAGGAGGCTGGGGAGGTCAGGGAGGCTGGGTGAGAGGAAGAGGCCACTGGATTTGGTGATGGTGAGGATCCAGGAGCTGGCGGGTGATGGCGGTGGAGGATGAAGGTGGCTGTGCCCCTTGCAAGAGATGAAGTAGCGGAGGGACAGAGGTATATGAGGGAGAGGGAGTTGGAGCCCAGCTACCATGGATCTGAGACTGAAGATCAGTGTGAAAGGGTTAGATCCCGGAAGGAAGGACGAGAGATGTTCTTTTGGCCTAGCTGTAGAACAAAGGGAGCTATGAAGACAAGCTCTGAGGTAGAGAAGAGTGCCTCTGGCAAACTGTATCCTCTGAGATCCCACTGTATGGTTTGTTTTATTTGTTTGTTCCAAAAATGTTGATTATATCCTGCTGGGTCATGTACAATTCAAGACACTGAGAATTCACAAATGAAGGATGAAGTTGACGTCAGTTCTGCTATGTAATATTTACTAATGACATAGTAATTAGTGTGTCTACCTTTAAACTTGGGGTTCTTTGATGAGAGACATGGTCTTTTTATCTTTGTACAATTAGGGCTAGTCTGGGACCAATGTATGTCATTGGTAGATGTGACAATAAGAGTAGGAGCTCATGGTGGTGGCTTAGATGGTAGACTAAGTACCAAATTGTTTCCTGGCGTGAGGGGCTCAAGGCATGAGCTCCAGCTCCAGCCACCAGAAGGGACCCATTGACCTTCTGTTAGAGGGAGTTCATCTAGCACAGTCATTTCCACAGGCTCTCTGGAAATGAGAGCTCAATGGCATCATTTTTAGTGCTGACTGGTGGCGAGGCCATTGCCATTCTAGAGCTGAGAGAACCACAGGGCTGAGAGAAAGCTCACAGTCATTCACAAAGTGGATGGTAGAATGGGGCTTGACCCCTCCCTTTCTACTCCTTGTCCTGCTCCTCAACAGCCTCCTCTCTGGTTATCTTTGTTTTTACTGGGTGGTAGGTAGACAAGGTGGCTCCTTTCAGGCTTTGGACAGCATCTTCGTAGGAAGAGAGCTAGGACAAGGGCAGACTCAGTGAAGGCCGTCACATTAACTCATGAAAAGGCATTGCACTGGGAGGAGTAGGAGGTGAGGTCTGATACAGAGTCTTGAATGTGGAACAAGACCTAGGTTGGACTTTCTTCTCTATAACTATCAATTATGTAGCTTTGTGTCTGTTCAAGCCTTTCTCAGACTTAGTTTTCTCATCTGCAAAGTAACTATAGTATTTACCTTGCCCATAGGATTTTGGAAAGATGCAAATAAAATGTACCATTATTGGGTCCAAGCCACTGTGAGTTTCAGATACAGGTTTTGCTCTAAGTATGTGTTAGAGCTACCCTTTTGTCTTACTCACTTGAGATTGTAGACACAATCCTACATCTCATGAGAGTGCTTCTTAGAATAAGACCCAGTGAGAGCAATGGAGCCGGATGCGCTGTAATCTGCTCTGTTCCCTCACAGGTCCAGACGTATGACTTCCTGTTGAGGGAGCCAAACCATCAGTGTCCGTACCCAGGGTGTCTCTGGGTTGCATTCTCAGCAGCAAAGGAAACTTGTCAGTACTGTTTTAAAGCCTCTGCAATCTCTTTTGTCTCTAAGTACTCTTTGCAGAGGTGTAACTGGCCCAGGCCTTGCCTGGGGTCACCCTGGAGCTGACCTACTATCTTGTGTTGTATCTGATCTTGGCTGTCCCAGGGTGAAAGTAAGTCCCATAGCATTTTACAATGACAATAAGGCAGTGAGCGTTTGAATGGAGCCGGGCTGTGCAAGAGTTGGCTGGCCAAGTGCTAAAGTACGTCTGTCTCTGTGGTGTTTCTCTGGCTCCCTTTATCTACTGCCTCACCACAGAGGCAGCCACAGAGACAGTGCTTGAGTCAGTAAGCACTAGTCTCTAGTCTGTCCACACCCAGCTATCCCCACCTCGTTGCCAACTCGAAAAATAAAAATAAAAATTTGGTCATAGTCTTGTTTGGCTTGTTTAGTATCCTCAGAAAAGAAAGAAAACAGGATTGGAGATGTAGCTTAGTAGTAGAGTCCTTGCCTAACATGCAAAAGTCCCTAGGTTCAACCCTTAGCAATGAAAAAACAAAACAAACAAACAGTAAAAAACAAAAACCCTAACTAAACTCAAAACACCCCCAAACATAAAATAAAAACAAATCCTCTGTATCAAAAAATAAAATAAAATAAAAAAAGGACCACTAATAAAAATCCAAACTCCAAATACAAAATAACTGAATTTCTCTAAGGAACACTTATGGGAAAGCTGCTCTTAAGGATGGCGATTGGAGAATACGAAAGAGACAAAGCTTTGGCTCTGGCTTCGAGGCACAGCCCGAAGCACAGTGGTGTGCGTGGGATTAGGGTCTCAGGACGTAGGCTTCAGGGCTGTGGTTGGCCTTGTTTAGCCTGTGTCCCCATCACCTTGATTACTGCTCTACACACAGTAGGTACTCAGGTTAAAGTTACAGGGTGAAGCCCAAACTCTCTGGTATGTCATAAGCCTTTTGGATTCAGGTCTGCCAAAGCATGCAGCCTCTTCTGCCTGGGTTGTGCATGTCATTCATGGCGAGCTGGAGAAGGTTCCAGGCTATGTGGTATTTCGGAGTCTTTCCTTCCTTTTGTACATGGCATTTGGACCACTCCTCCAGTTCTCCAGCAGAAAACAAGGACCAGGTTCTGTGTTTACCTTTGCATCCCCCCATCCACCTGACGTACAAACCTCTTGCTTTTTGTTGAGGTTTGTTGTTTGTGTGGTCCTCTTACTTTCTTGGCAGTATTGAGCTGGTGTTCGTGCAGCCCTTTCCATCCTTCCTCTGTCTGTTTTATCTTTGGTCTATCTGTACAGTTTGGGTCTGGAATTAGTACCAACCTAGCTAGTATACTGGCTCTAGGCTGAGATGAACCTTGACCTCCCTTTTGCCCTTACCAAATACCTTTTCCTGTCACATCATCTCCACCCATACACGTGGGCCTCTCCAACTGTTTCATCTGCACAAGATCCCGGAGCAGAACTTTTTCTTGGATGGCTGCCTTAGGAGTCAGCCCTTCCTTCATGTTTCTTCCCCAAACATTATTCACTTCCAGTTCTTGCCTTGACTTTGCAGTGTCAGAGTATTCGGTAAGTACTGAGTGTACCTTTAAAAGGTAGCTAATGTAAAAAGCCTGCTCTTATCACTTCAAAGGAAGCAAAACCATATCCATCCACCCACCCATCCATCCATCCATCCATCCGTCCATCCATCCACCCATCCATCCACCCACCCATTCACCCATCCACCCATCCATCCATCCATCCATCCATCCGTCCATCCATCCACCCACCCATTCACCCATCCACCCATCCATCCATCCATCCGTCCATCCATCCATCCTTCCTTCCTTCCATCCATCCTTCCTTCCTTTCTCCTCCCCTACCTTTTTTGAGACAGAGACTCTCTACCTATCCCTGGCTGTCCTGAGCTCACTATGTAGGCCTTGAACCCACAGAGATTTACCTGCCTCTGCCTCTGGAATGCTGGGATTAAAGGCATGTGCCACCATGCCATGCCAGGCCCTTTCCTTCGTGTGCAGCCTTCAGAACCCAGAGGCTCCAGGCCAGTTGAAAGGGCCACCGTGCAGAGATCCGAAGGGGAAGGTTAAATTTGCCTGGTTGCATAATTCCATTCAGCGCTGCAGTGCTTCTCTGTGGGAACACTGTCAGCTCTGATGACCATCTCCTGCAGCTGCATTGCTGTTTGGAAGAAAGCCTTCTTACTGGGTATCTGTTGTCATCTAAGTAGGGAGGTGGGGGTAGGGTAAGGAGCCCAACCATGGGAACAGGAATGGAAGCAATCAGAGATACCTTTGCAGAAAAGAACAGCTGCTGTAGCAGTTGATCACGAAGCCTCTGGCTCTTCAGAGGGACCAGATGTCTGGGGTAAGGGGGGAGGGTGCTGGAGGGTGCTTGGGTGGGGCAAAGCAAAGCAGAGGACATCTGGGGGAGGGTCGACCACAGGTGCAGGGAGGCCATTCAGGGGCAGCTTCTGTGGACTACATTATGAAACACAGCTGGCCTGGAAAGGTCGCTCATGGCTGCTGAGCAAAATGTGTGCTGCCATAGCCAGCACAATGAGATTGGGTAATACCCAGGGAAAGGTAAGAGGGTCATTCTGAGCATCTTCTCTGTGGCTGTGCTTCCTGAGGTCTCCGCTGACTACCAGTATGGAACATACACAGCAACATTTGAATCAGGAAGGACATGATACAGGGAAGACTTAAGAATCTTTACACTAGGGCTGGAGAGATGGCTCAGCGGTTAAGAGCACTGACTGCTCTTCCAGAGGTCCTGAGTTCAATCCCCAGCAACCACATGGTGGCTCACAACCATCTGTAATGGGATCTGATTCCCTCTTCTGGTGCGTCTGAAGACAGCTACAGTGTACTCATATACAGTAAAAAAGAAAGAAAAAGAAAGAAAGAAAAAGGAAGGAAGGAAGAAAGAAACAAAGAAAGAAAGAAAGAATCTTTACACTATGGCCTTTGGGGACGCAGCTCAGAAGGTGTTTTGATTCACATACCCGTCATCCTAGCATTTGGTAAGTGGATATGGGAGGATTGTGGTTTCAGGGTCATCCTTGGCTTCATTGTGAGTTTGAGTCTAGCTTGGGATACTTGAAATCCTGTCTCAAAAAACAAAAAAACAAAAAACAATCAACAAACAGGCCAACACAAAACAAACCCAGAAAAAAACCGTGTTTATACTCTGGCATGATCCTCCGGCAAATTGTATCTTTCAATAGATACAATGACCTTTATTGGGTTTGCCTCCCCAGGTTGTTGCCAGAGGATGCACAGATAGGAGAGCATCTTCTAAGCCATGAAGCAATAAACAAATGTTCAAGTGTACATTTTGTTAGTAGATCGGCGCAGGTTTGCGGGGAGCCTTAATTTCTTGTGGCTCTTTGGGAGATACAATTAGCTATCTCAGAGCTGGAGTCCGGTGTAGATCGCTGCATGGTTCTTGTGTCCTTCCTCAGTCCTTCACACTTGGATGCTCAGGGGGCATTCATTGTGTAAGGAGCGTGGACCAGGCTTGAATAGTGAGAACACAGAGTAAGTCCCCATCAGGTGAGAGCACACAGGCTGAACTTGGTGTGGCTTTCTAGCTGGAGTAGAGAGGTGACTGTGGAACAGCGCTTGTCTCAGCTTTGACATCTGGATGGTTCCAGATGAGCCAGTGCCCAGCACAGTTCCTGCTTTCCTCCTTGACACTGTGGGCCTGAGCAGAGCCACCGAGCACTTTTCTTCCCTAGAGACACTGCTGTAAAGCTGGGACAGTAAAAGCAACTTGGAGACTCAGGAGGTATCTCAGTTCTTCATTGTCTTGACTGCTAGGAGAAAACACCCTGACAGGAGCAGCTCAAGGAGAAAGGGCTTGTTTGGGTTCACAGTTCCAAGGGGATACAGTGCATCATGGTTGAGGCATAGCCGTGAGAGCCTCAGGCTGGCCTGTCACATTGCGTCACAGGTCCAGTAGCAGAGGGGAAAAAGGAAATGGGGCCAGAGTATGAAGCCTCAAGGCCGGTCTTCAGTGAGCTATATCCTGTAGCAAAGCTCCACCTTCTAATAGTTCCTTAGCCTGTCATTCAGCACCATTAGCTCAGCTAGGGACCAAGCTGGAGACATGGGAACCTATCGAGGCCACTCCACATTCTACCCACAGTATTTTAGGAAGCAGGCATTTGAGGTCATATGAGATTGGTAGAAATCTCTGCTCACTTAGAATGTGCCTCTCCTATTAATGTCTCATTGTGTTGTGTCCTCTGTCCTATGCATGGTGACATTCTGGGGCAAGTATATGGATCCACAGAGAGAGGGTGGCCACTGTATTTTATGAATGCATACCTGTGAGGCAGGTCAGGGGCTCAGTCCTGCAGTAGGCATTTGGAGAAGCCTTGGAGACTTCACCGCCCTCTGTCTGAAGCAGGCAGGATAAGTCAGTCTTTGGATAGCCGTGGGAGGTCCTGACAACTGTGATCTGTTCGTTTTGGAAGGACTGGAGCAGAAACAGGGTGCAGGCTCCTCAGGTAGGCTCAGCACGAGGGTCATAGAAATGCAGACATCTTTCCCATTCCTCAGACACCTACTGAGGTACAAGAGCACACAGGTGCCTACGTGGTACATTTCCCTTTGCCCACTCCAAGGTAGAGTTTCTGCTGCTGCAAGGGATTGTGGGAACTCTTCCACCCTCACTGTGTACAGCACATTCCTCACTGCTCCCCTGGTGTACTTTACCAAGATGTTCCTTCTGCACTTAGCAGCTCTGTGCCGACTGTGCTTGTGGCGCAGCCGCAGTCTCCCCAGTCAGGGTTTGCAGTGGAAAGAATAGTGTATTTGCTATTAACAGTGACAGGTAGCGTTCACCATGGCCTGGTGGGTGCCCCAGGGAGGAATTTCCAGATGCTACCAACTCTATAACCCTCATGACATAATAGCAGAGTTGGGGTAATTGTTCCTTACTTTGTAGATAGGGAAAGAGAGATTCAGAGCAGTGGCTAGTGACAGAGTTGCCATCAAAAGCCATATCCTGCTGCCAAGCCAGTGCTGTTGAATGCTACATTCCCCTTTGAGCTCTGATGTCAACTCTCTCAGGCTCATTTACTTTCCCAATCTGAAACAATAAGCAATACTGAGACACAGTGTCAGTGTTCTTCCTAACCCACAACTGGTGCTGTCCTGCTTTGGTTGGAGCCCCGTTCCTTTTCAGTTCTGAGATCATTTGCTTTGGTTTGGTTTCCAAGGGTTAAGTATCGATTTTGCTGCTACAGGAGCACAGGGTATAAAGTGCTGGTACCTGTGCTGTCCAGAACAGCTGTCTGTGACACCTGCATCAGTAGGTGAGACCCTGCGTGGCAGATGACAACGTGAAGTGTGATTAGAGTGAAGCAGGAAATGGATTTCTAATCTTAATAGATTTCAATGACAGAGCCACGTGAGGCTGGTAGCGGCCATATTGGACAGGGCAAATGTAGACACAGAAGCCAAGCAGAATATAGATGTTTCCATTCTTTCTTTCCTTTTTTTTTTTTGGTTTTTCAAGACAGGGTTTCTCTGTGTAGCCCTGGCTGTCCTGGAACTCACTCTGTAGACCAGGCTGGCCTCGAACTCAGAAATCCGCCTGCCTCTGCCTCCCAAGTGCTGGGATTAAAGGCATGCGCCACCACTGCCCGGTGGTGTTTCCATTCTTTCCTTGTTTCTTTCTTCTGCGTTCCCACCAAGGCTCCTGATTCCCAGAGTATCAGATGTTTTACTGAATTTCTATTGTTATCTCAGCTTCTGGCACACCTATACATCCATTACTACATATTTTTTTCTGACTGTGGTGCATATAGAAAGGATGGGTAGAGATTCACGCACCACTCAGATAAAGAAACTGAGGTACACAGAGGTTACATCTAGGAGCGGAGTAGAGAGCTTTCCTGTGTGAGTAAGAGACTCATCAAAGCCATTTTTTTGGAGCAGTAGAACCAGGACCGGAAACTTCCGTATTCTGATGCACAGCCAGCATTTCCTCTACTTTCCCTGCTGCTGCTGTGCCAAGCCTTGAACAGAGGGGCTGCTCATTTGGATGATTCTTTTAATGTTAGGCAGAGAGCTTGTTCTTTTTGCTGTCAGCCTTTCTGTACCGCATGCACTTTTACTTCTATACAGGTGACATCATAAGCAAAATCAAATAGGTGCTTGGAAAGGCTAGAAGGTCACATAGCCGAGCTGTTCCTCTTTTCTAGATGCTGGAGGTAGCACGTCAATCAAACGGGCAGGCGGGATGTCCACCTGGGACCTGTGGTCAGAAGACATTGGGTCTCTCCCCTTTGTTCCTGGTGCTGCTGGAGTAGCTGCCATCAGACTAGCCCTCATAAAGAAACAGCCAAAAACTCACAGGAAGCCCTTTGAGGAGAGACTAAAAACTTCACAGGAGTTAAGGTCATGAAAGTCAGAGACAGGAGGTGCTATTTCAGATTGAGGGTTGCTAATACAATGGCAGCTAGTGAACCGTGCAGTGAGTCCATGTGAATTAGGTCCTTTGGTGGCAAGAGACATTATATTGCCCTTTGGTGACCATGAAGGCTTGGTCCCATGGCCCTCTGGACACCAAACCCAGGATATTCCAGTCCTTACATCAGCCTCTATAGCATTTTCATAGAAACCCCACATCGTTCAGTGGACTTCAGCTCTTCTCCAGGTGACTTGTGATAGCAAATACACTGTAAATGCTGGAGAGATGGCTGTCGTGTATTTTGGGAATACTGACCAAGAAAAGAAAAAGTATCATTAAAAAAAAAAAAAATGTGAGAGCCGGGCAGTGGTGGCGCACGCCTTTAATCCCAGCGCTTGGGAGGCAGAGGCAGGCGGATTTCTGAGGTCAAGGCCAGCCTGGTCTACAGAGTGAGTTCCAGGACAGCCAGGGCTACACAGAGAAACCCTGTCTTGAAAAAAATAAAAAATAAAATAAAATAAAATTTAAAAATGTGAGGTCCCTTCTTTTTTTAGTACTGGGACTTGAGTCTAGGGCTTATGTATACTAGGCAACCACTCTACCACTGAGTGACATCCTCAACCCCTTTTTATGTTTGAGACTGGATCTTGCTAAGCAACCCAAGCGAGGACGGCTGGCTTTGTCGGAGGTAGTGGGCAGGCTTGTTTTCTATCATTTTTGACCATGATTAGTTGAAGGTACAGAGATAGAGCCCATGGGCATTGAGGGTCCTTGGAGTGAAGGAGTTTAGTTTGCTGGTTGAATTCCTAGGTCGTGTGCTCTTGCTGATAGTAACAAGCATACATGTGCTGGGTGACCAGGTACTAGACTGCCCAGAGATCAAAATGAAGGAGAGTGAGAGAGGGGACCAATGGTGGCGAAATGCTCAGATCTGGGTGGGAATGAAGATGGGCCATGCTTTGTATAGCTTTTGCAACTTTTTTCTGAAATGACTTAAAAGTTTAAAAAGGGGGTCTGGAGAGTTGGCTCAGTGGTAGAGAGAGCTTGCTGCTCTTTCAAGTCCCACATTGGGTGGTCATGACCTTCTGTAACTCCACCTCTAGGGCTCTGATGCCCTCTTCTGGCCTCTGTAGGCAGCCCACACATGTCACATACACATGAGCACACACACACACACACACACATATACGATACAATATATCTTTCAAAATATTTATTTTTTTATTTTATGAATGTTTTGCTCACGTGTGTATCTGTGTATGATGTGGGTTCTGAAACTGAACTTGTGAATAGTTGTAAACTACTATGTAGATTCTGGAAATTGCCCCCAGGTCCTCTGATGAAGAACAAGTGCTCCTAACCATGAAGCCATCTTTCTAACCTCCAAAATATATCTTTAAAAAAAAAATCTTTGAAGGCTCCAAATTGAGGAGCCGTTAAAGCTAATGCTTTAGCTAAAGCATAAGCTAAAGCTAATGTGCTTGTGCAAATGCACATTGCATTTGCAGGGTCAGTCAGAGCCACGCTTCAGCTGGGATCATAAGTAAAGGGAGAAGCTGAAACCCGGTCACGGAAACAGTGAGAGACCCAACCCAAAGGAACCACAAGGAACAGGTTAATGACAAAAGAGAGAAAAAGTAAAACTCAAAAGCAAGTCTTTGGAAATCGTCAACATTGATGAAGCTCCACTGGACTTCTAAAGGAAATAGAGAAAGGGACCCAAAATCCCAATTTAGGGTGAGAATCATTCTATAACTACAGTTTAACAGCTTATTAAGGGACTAAGGAAGTAGTTCAGTCTTATGCCAAAAACGCAGAAACTTAGATTTGGCAGCCCAATAGTGAAAAGTAAAATATACCCAGACTGATGCACATGAAGGACTGGCTTTGTGTATATGCATTATCTCTACATATGTACAGTATACAGAGTATATGATATTACATGCATGTACTTGAGATAGCTCCTCTCTATGCAGCCAAGGCTTGAACTCCTTAATCCTCCTGTCTCAGCCTCTCAACTGCTCTGATTACAGGTGTGTGGCACCACACCCTATGAATATCACCATATCTAATAAGGAAATCAATTACCTATCAAAAACTTTGCCTCCAAAGAAATTTTCGGGATTGGAGATATGGAATAGCAGGTAAGAGCACTTGCTGTTCTTTAAAAAATAAAAAGTTTGTTTCCCAGCACCCACATCAGGTGGCTTACTTTCACCTATAATTCTAGGTCCTTCATAGACACACACACACACAAATGAAAAAAATCTTTACAAAATAATTTCCCTTGAATGGCATGGTGGCACATGCCTGTAATCCTAGCACTCAGGAGGCGGAAACAAGAGGATGTCTGAGTTCGAGGCCAGCCTGGTCTACAGAGTGAGTTCCAGGACAGCCAGGGCTACACAGAGAAAACAACAATGACAACAACAGCAGCAACAACAACAACAACCACAAATTTCCATAAAGAACTTGATGTGGTTGTTCCACTGATTGATTTTATGAAATATTTAAGGAAAGAGATAGCACCAATTTAATATCAATCTTTTCAGAAAATAGAAGACACTTTCTATACTACTTAATCGAATTAGTGTAGTTTTGATATGAAGCCCCAATGAAGACATTACCAAACAAGAGAAAATTACAATATCCCTCATAAGCATAAACAGAATATCTTTAACAAAATACTTAAAAATAGAGCTGAGGGAGGGATAGCTCCGTGGTAGATCAGCATGAGGTTTGAGATTCCATTTCCACACATATCGCTGGTCCCCTCTCACACACACACACACACACACACACACACACTCACGCAGGGACACACAGACAGACACACAGACACACACACACACACACATACACACACACACACACACAGGGACACACAGACAGACACACAGACACAAACACACTCGCTGGCACCAAGCCTTTTTATCTGAGGAATGAATCCTAGCTTTTAGTTGTGACCGTCTGTGTAATTTACATAGTAATCAGATAAAGCAGAGAAACTTTGGTCACTATGTGAACTGATGCATGAAGACCACAGACACCTCACGGCCATTGTGACGAAACCTTAAGGAATTTATGCAGTTTAGTAAACTGCTGTCATTATAAGCTAATGTGTGTCCTCTCTCATTGTTGGTGTGAGGTTCTGTCCAGTATTGAAGACCAAGGGAAAGCAACAGGCGCCTTGAAATCAAAGGAGGAGGGAAAGCTGCTCACGGACCAACTTGACTGTCAGCAAAAACCCTGGAGATGTAAAATAAATAGTAAGACCGAGAAAGCAAGTTTTAAAAAATTAGTAGTATTTAGGACCAGGACTCAAAGGTCATTTTAAAAATATATAGTAGCGTCAACAAATCAAAAACAAATCATTAAAACAATGCCTTTTATACTTACCTCAAAAAGTGTAAGCTACTTAGAGCATAAACTAAGTAAAAACGCGCACCATAGAGATGCCCGTGAGCTGGGAAGCCAGTTCCATGAGCAAACATCTTTGCTGTGTCAGACGACAAGTTTGCAAACACTGTACACAGCAGCTCACATCTGTCGTCCCAGCGCCCATGATGGGGACATGGGAGGCTGACTGAGACAGGAGAATCAAGGGAAACTCGTGGACCAGCCAGCCTGGCTTCTACGGCAGTGGAGAAACCGAGGCAGACAGGGAAGAAAGCTGAAGCTGGCTCCTAACGGTCATCGGCTCCTGACAGTCATCGGCTCCCGACAGTTGCCGGCTCCCGACCGCTGTCTTCTGACCTCCACACATGCTCTGGGCATTCACATGTGTGTGCTTGCACACAAGGATGAGCTCCCACACTCAGACATCACACAAACACATGGACACACACACGGTGGTGGTCGTGGTGCTGATGGTGACGATGGATGATAAACATGATAAACTGCCAGACACTGCTGAAGAAGCGAAAGAAGGCCTGTGGAGACATCTGTCACATCCACTCAGTGGTGTGACGATGGCGCTAAGTTTTTATCTTTTCCCAAGTTGATTTGTGGATAATGTAATGCCAGTCAACGTCCCATGAGGCTATGAGGGACACGGAAGTTGACAAGCTGGTTCTAACATTTATGCGGAAATGTAAATGACCATGTGCCCACAGTATTATGCAAGTTAATGCAAGTTACTAGGGCCACATGAGCCAACTTCAGCATGGCTATAATTGGTGTGTCAGTGACAGTGATTAAAAACAGCTTGACCTTTACAAAGGGGCTCTCTTTATCCTCACAGCTATGCTGTCTCATTTATTTCTACTAATCATATTGAATGTCCATTAGTGTCTCTGTCTTCCACATGGGAACACTAGAACTCCAACGGTCAAGCACCTGGCCCCAGCCGCTCAGCGGGTCGGCGGGCAGAACCGGGCTGCCACCCAGACCCCTTGCCTTGAGGTAGGTTTGTCTTTCCTAACCCAGGTGGCCTTGTTAGCACCCGGGGACATGGGAGGGAAGTGCTGAGGTTACACATCAGCTTGCATTTTCTTTCATGCCTCTTTATGGCCTAAGAATGCTCTCCTAACCTTCTTGTTGAACTTACTAGAACCGACCTAGCTGACTTGCTGGGTCCTTCCAGTTCAGGTCTTGTCTTCTTTGCTAGCCTGGAAGTGGACGGTGGCAGCCAGGCTGGAGAGTGCACTCATTTGATTACTTGTAGTACAAGCATGCAGACTGAGTTTGAGCCCCCAGAACCCATGTAAAGAGCTGGGCATGGTGGTGTGGAAGTATTAGGCCAGCACCGCGGAGACAGAGACTGGCAAACCAGGATGCAGTGGCCAGCAAGCCTAGCCTATTCAGTGAGTCCTACACACAAGAGAGAGACTCCATCTCAAAAAAGCCCCCCCCCCCCCGAAAAAAAGCAAAAAAGGCCCAAGGCACGGTACCTGAGTGACCTCTGATTTCCACACAATTTTCCTGTGACTTGAGTGCAGTTAGCACCTTTAATTCAAGCAATTAAATATATGAAAAAAGGCCCATGAATCTGGGCCTTCGTCTCTTGCTAGGGCACCCAGGAATCTGGCGAGTCCCCTGCCTGGGCCTCTCCTGGGGTAAAGCACCTTCTGGACCTCATCCTCAGCCCCTGCAGGCCCAGTCCTGCCTTGATTTTCAGCCCTCTTGTTGGGAGCAGGCTGCAGGGCTACTGGTTCTCTTCATAGTAACAGCCTTTGCTCCATTGGCATTACTCTGTGGAGCTTAACTTCAGTCTTCCAGATCCTTCCCTTCTGTAAAATGGGCATTACCGGGTTCCTCTGTGTGTGTGTGTGTGTGTGTGTGTGTGTGTGTGTGTGTGTGTCTATGCATATGTACACTCTACTGTTTTTGCCTTTGTGTGTTCAGGCAAGACAAACCTTTTAAAGAGACAATTAAAACCAAAACAATTTGCTGTCTCCGCTTTTCAGGCCGCAGAGACCTCAGCTTTTGTTTTCATGCCCTGGCTGTATCTGAGCATGAGGTGTGATCTGAAAACACAGCACCATTATGGAAGGGGCTTTCTCCAGGGGAATGGCCAGGTCTAGAATAGAACAGCCATCTGCTGCCAGATGGCCAGGGTTCCACTGCGCTGTGGGTTTGACCCAGAGGCTGGCCTTTCCTTTGTGTTTGCATCATTGGAAAATCCTCCATGCCTTTGCTCCCTTTGCTTGCAGACTCTCTTGGCCCCTAAGGTTGCCTCATCCCTTAAGGGTCACACTTGCCCAGGATGGCCTGATGATGGGGACACCTGGATGATCCAGAGGAAGCCAGCAGCACACTGTATTCATGCAGCGAGGTGGCACCTCAGCATCAAAATACCCAAATTAATTCCCTGTTGTCCCTAGCAGCTTAGCAGCCCTCCCAGCTGAGAAGCCCCAGCAGGCTTCAGTGTTCCAGGAGGGCAGTTGGGAAGAGGTGGGCTCTTCTGCCCATGGTGATCTCCGGTCTGATTTATCTTGACACTTTTGTTGTTTTGGAAACTGGCAGGCTTGGGGGGTGGGGGGATGGGAGGGTAGGTGCATAGAGGCAGGGTATAGAGCCTGCTCCTTACATCAGAGAGGAAAGGGTGCACAGATGCTGCCGTCCCTCCACTCACTACTTCCCTTCCCTACCTTGATTTTCCTTTCTTTCTGCCCCGGTGTCATCTCCTACGCCTTTGTCTTTTCTGACCATTTTAAAAGACAGAATGGTAAGAAAAATAGGTCATAACAGACCCCCTGTCTCTCCCTCTTCCCCAATAGTAGAGTGACCATCAGAGAGGACATTAGCCCTCCCCTGACTGAGCGTCCTGAGAACAGGCTGTGGTGAAGCCAGGCAGTAGCAAGAAACCAAGATGGGAATACCATCCACGCAGCAACCACCGTCTCCTCTTTTCTTTTTCTTGTTTTTAAGGGTCTCACTATGTAGCCCTGGCTGGTCTGGAACTTGCTTTGTAGACCAGGCTAGGCTCAAACTTAGAGGCCTCCTGCCTCTGCCATTGAGTGCTGGAATTAAAGCTCTGTGCCATCATGCCTGGCACTTTTTTAATTTTAATTAATTTTTTTTCTTTTTGAAAATTCTACATGAGTGCTATATTTACATCGCATTCCCTCCTCCTTCTCTACTTTTCAAATTCACGGGCTCTTTTTCTGTAATTATTATTTATATAAACATACACGTACGTACGTACGTACATACATACATACATACATACATATGTCTGTCCATCCACTCACCCATCTACTCATCCATCCATCCATCCATCCATCCATCCACCCACCCATCCATACATCCACCCACCCATCCGTCCATCCATCCACCTGTCTGCCCATCCGTCTATCCACCCATCCGTCCATCCACCCGTCTGTCCATCCACCCATCCACCCACCCACCCATCCATCCATCCATCTGTCCATCCTGCTGAGTTCCTTTAGTGTTGTGCACGTATGTGTGCTTTTAGGCTGACACTTTTACTTTGGAGAACATTCTTGCATTGCTCAGCCCTCCTCTGATCACGGTGAAGTACCCCTGCTCTCTGGTGATGGGCATTCACTTTATCCACATACTTGTATCAGTTCCTGCTCATCTCCTACCCTCTTCTTCCCTCCCTTTCCCTTTCCTTTCTTTCCTCGACAGGATTATGCTGCAGAGCCCAAGCCAACCTCAAGTTTATGATCCTCCTGCCTCAGCCTCCTGGGTGCTAGGATTGCAAGTAAGCACCACTAGTCTTTATACAACACTGGTTCTGAGTCGCTCGGCATCCTTGTACATTCTTAGGATGCCCTGCCTTTCTCTGCTCACTATCAAGTACTCATGACTGCCCACCGTGAACTTCCTGTTTTCTCTTGTGTCTAGTCCTGACAGTCCTTTGCAAAGGTCCATACAGGAGGCCCAAGAGCCTGGGGCCCCGCCTGGATTCAGGTGCTAGTGCCCTTGGAGACCCAGGGATCCCATGAGGTAGTATATTGAAGTAAAGGTGTGGCCACACTGGGCTACTGGCTTTTAGAGAGCCACTCTCCTCCTTTGCTCTCATGTGTGTGTGTGTGTGTGTGTGTGTGTGTTGAACTTAGGGGCTTATAGGGGTATTAATGGGCTTGCATCAAGATCAAGCCCACCTAAGTATATTATTCTTTTGGGATGGGCATCAGTCTCACTGTGTGGTCCTGGCTGGCCTGAAAGGGAATATTGTTCTTTAAATGACAGGTCAAATGAATGGTGGGACAGACAGTTTGGGGGTTATTTCAATAGTCCTCTTCTTATGGCATGGTGGCACTGTGAGACTTCCGATCAGCATACATTCTCAGGGCTAGTGCTACAGACACAGTGCCTGGCCTGGTCTGTGACAGGGGTCTGAGCATTGTGTTTTCTGGGCAGAATGACCTTTGATCCTTAGGACATGAGGACTAGTAAAGGTCAAGGCAGCCTTTGGCTACTCAGGCTTTTCCCCCATTTCTTTCCTGGCTGTGACTTGCTGCTTTACCCCAGGCAGGTGTGCCACTGGGCAGAATGGTACCAGGCAGGAGGATGGTTCCAGCCCAGTCCTTCCTTGGACATATCCCTGGGCAGAGGGCTGTAGAGTCCCAGTTCCTGGAGTCTAACCCAGACACCACATGATCATCAGGGTTAGGTTCCCCTCTCCTGGGGATTCCATTTTAGGGTATAAACAAAAGCTTATTCTTTTATTGGCTTTTATTATTACTTTATGAGGTAGGCAGGGTAGGGATTTATTTTTAAAAAGTAATTTTAAGTTTCTTGTTCTAAAAATAATATGTGCTCATTGTAGAGTTACACGCACTTCAAGCGCCCCAGAGAGAACCGCTTAAAATATTCCAATATATTTTCCCCCATTTTTCTATGGTAGTTTTGAAAACACGAGATGGTTATTTTATAATCTAGATTTTCCCATCTATAATAATATTGGTATCATTTCCCCTATATTAACTATCCTTTACAGTAGTTATTTGACATTTTAAAAATAATATCTCATTACTGTTTGGATATGTCACAATCTATGTGATTATTTTTGGGAATTTAGGCTGTTTATGAGGTTTTGCTATTAGAACTTGGGCAGTTCTATACTGAAATGTTTGGTCAAAGCTATAATTTTTATTTTTCACTGTAATTTTAAATTTATTTTTAAAAGATATATATTTATTTTTTGATATGTGGGTGTTTTGCCTGAATGTATGTTTGTGTGCTGCATATGCCCCTGGAGGTCAGATAAGGGCTTCAGATCCCCTGGGACTGGAGGTACAGATGAGTGTGAGCTGCCATGTGGGTGCTGGGAGCTGAACCCAGGTCCTCTGTAGGACTAGCCTATGCTCTTTAACCACAGAGCCGTTTTTCCAGCCCTCAACTGTACTTTTTGTGTGTATGGGTGTTTTGCTTATATGTATGTCTGTGCAGTGTGTGCATGCAGTGCTCTGAGGGGTCAGCAGAGGGCATCAGATCCCTGGGGAGTAGAATTACAGACTGATCCACCATGTGGATCCTGGGATTTGAACTTGAGTCCTCTGGAAGGGCAGCCACTCTTAACCACTGAACCATCTCTCCAGCTACTAGGTATTATTTTATAAGGAATAATGTCTAGAAATAAAATACCATAGGAATTCTATTTTTTTTCCAGACAGGGTCTCATGTATCCTAGGCTGGTCTTGAACTCTGTGCTTAGCTGAGAATGACCTTGGTCTCTTAATCTTCCTTATTGCTCGAATTGTAGGCCTATGCTGGGACACTGGCTAAGCATGCAGACTTTTGAAGGCCCTTGATAAAATGTTTAGTACAGCAAGAACTTCTAAAGTTGACATTCTGGTTCTGGTTCTGGTTCTGGTTCTGGTTCTGTCGTTGCTGTTCTTTCACAGGTATGTGAGCGTGCTAAGCCCTTACTTGGAAAGCCTCAGTGCCCTTCAGTTAGGCCATGGGTTTTAAAGGCCCTTTCATGCTCTACTGGCCTCATCTCACACACACACACACACCCCTTCTGCAAGTCCCTTTTTGAGGTGCTTGCTGGTTTCCATGGCCAGAGCTAGGATAGAGAGTAGATTGCACAGAGTGAGAAGCTTGACTGACCTTGGGTTGACTGAGGGCCCAGTCTTCCTTATTAGGACATGAGAATGCCAGTCCATCATCTGCTCTCATAATGCATGTGAGCACACTGCAAACACCAGGAGCTCAGCAGTGCCACAAATCCTCCTTGTTTTTATCCCCGAGTCAAATAACACGTGGACATGACTACTCATAGTCGAAGGGCACATGGAAGCTCAGAGAACCCCCAGCCTTGGCTCCTATCCTCAGGTTCAGGCAGAGGCTCAGGGAACCTAGCGCTGCCCGTGTCACCTGGCAGGGGACCTTCATACTCTTCACCTCTGTACCACATCACTGTTCATGGGCTTCTCTGGTTCCGCTTCTTAGTTTTACCAGTCATTTAACATCCTGTTGCATTGTGCTAATTTACTCTTTGTGCCATTAAAAGAAAATAGAATCCTAGGAAATCACAGATGCTCGGCTAGATTGTTTCTTCTTGTGAATCAGTGAGCTGGATCATGGGAAATGTAGCCGATGCACGTGTCCTTTGGGCTGTGGACTTTCAGTCCTTGAGTCCTTGAGCCCCGGACCTGCATCCTTGCTTCCTCATCTTCTGATCCTTGCTGCTCACACCCTTGCTGTGTTCATTATTTATGTTCCTCTAAATTGTAAGCACAGTGAAGTCTGGATTTCCTAAAGATTTGTTTATTTTTAACTTTCTTTTGTGTAGGCGGGTGTTTGCCTATGTGTCTGCATGTGCCCCACATGTGTGCCTGGTGCCCTCAGAGTCCAGAAGTGTTGGTTTGCCTAGAGTTTGAGTTTCGATAATTATGGGCTGCCATGTGGGTACTGGGATCTGAACTTGGGTCTTCTGCAAGGGCAGCCAGTGGTCTTAACCACTGAGCCATCTTTCAGTTCCCAGGACTTCTCAAACATCTTCCATGCAGTGCCTGGCACAGAAGAACATTTGGTGACTAGTTAATGAATGGATTCGATTTTGTGCGGGGGCTTGGGCAAGTCTTTCTTCTCTTATGGTCTCTTCTTAACGTTCACAAAGTCGTGGGCAGCAATTCTTTCTGGTTCCAACGTTTCATAATTCTATATATTCTTAGTTTTTACGTATTTGGTATAACTAGAGCCATTTTCTTTCTATTTTCAAATAAAAATTTGTACAGAACTTTGCAATCTTAACTATAATCGCAGGGCTAGAGAGTTGGCTCAGGTGTTAAGAGCAGTGGCTGCTCTTGCAGAGGACTCGGGATAGATTCCCAGCATCCACATGGCAGCTCACAACCATTTGTAACTCCAGTTCCAGGGGATCCAGTTGCCCTCTCTGGCCTCTTTGGGTACCAGGCATGCACATGAAAATAGACAAATATACACACAGAACATCTATACACATAAAAATAAAAATAATATTTTAAAAAAGAGTAGAGGTAAGAGGCCCTGCCAGGGCCCTACAAATACAGAGGTGGATGCTCGTAGCCAACCATTGGTCTGAGCGCAGGGCCCCCAATGGAGGAGTTAGAGAAAGGACTGAAGGAGCTGAAGGAGTTTGCAACCCCATAGGAGGAACAACAATATCAACCAACCAGACCCTCCAGAGCTCCCAGGGACTAAGCCACCAACCAAGGAGTACACATGGAGGGACCCATAGCTCCAGCTGCATATGTAGCAGAGGATGGCCTTGTCAGGCATCAATGGGAGGAGAGGCCCTTGGTCCTGTGAAGTCTTGATAGATGCCCCAGTGTAGGGGAATCGAGGGCGGGGAGGTGGGACTGCGTGGGTGGGGGAGCACCCTCATAGAAGCAGGGGGGGGGATGGGATGGGGGGTTTCTGGGGGGGGGGAACCAGGAAATGTAAATGTAAATAAATATAAAATGTAAACGTAAATAAAAATAAATGAAATGTAAATAAAGAAAATACTCCCCCCCCCAAAATGGAGTAGAGGTAGAAACGTAGAGAGTAAAAATGAATTCCAGCCACTGGTTCCCAAGTTCGTAGAGCAGTGGGTGCTCATAGCACCTAGTTTCACAAATATTTTCATGGATTAAGGGGAGGTGGAGCCATAACCCAGTGTTGGAGCTTGTGCTCAGCACATACAAGGCCCAGGGTTTAATCCCCAGTGTTGTAGATGGGTAGGCAGACAGACAGACAGACAGACAAAAAATTTAGTGCATTGTCATTGTGTGGAATTCTGTTTGTAGTCACATATGAATTTGGTTTTTGTTTGTTTGAAACCAGGGTCTCTCTGTGTATTGCTGGCTTGCCTAGAATTTGCTATGTAGACCAGGATGGTCCTGAGCTCACAGTGATCCACCTGCCTCCCTCTGAGTACTGGGATTCAAGGCTTTTGCCGCTATTGGGGGCTGTCACATAGAAATTTGAAGGAAATACTGCTATTGAAAGCAATACTGTGTGGCATTGGTTGCAGGATGCTAGGCGAGTTTTATTTCTTTAGATGCTTTTTACTTACAATTATACCAAAGAAGGATGGGGCTATTTTTTTTTTTTTCGTGCAGTTTCATTAGTGATTCATTTGATCAAGGTTACCCAGTGCACTTAAACCATTCTTGTAGTTACATTTTCAGTCATTCTGTATACATTGTGCGTGTGTGTGTGTGTGTGTGTGTGTGTGTGTGTGTGTGTGAGGAGTCTTTGCTGTGGCACATGTTTAGAGATTAGAAGGCAGTTCTGGGGAGTTGGTTCTTTCCCACCGCCACCTTGTAGGGTGGTACCTTAAACTCAGATGATCAGGTCTGGTGGTTTACCCTCTGACCCATCTGACTAGCCCCATCCAGTGTACTTTTGTCTAGTTTTTCTTCCATGAGTACAGGTGTCATGTGACCTGAACATCTGTTTGTTCTGGAATTGCCAGGGAAAAAGACCCCTTTCCAAGGTGGCTCTGTATTCGGCCTCATCTTTGCTCCGTCCTGCTGAAGTGTACCCTGTTGGGGTGACTAGGGAGCTGATAGCTGTGTGAAGCAGTGGGTTGTCAGATATGGGGGTTCAGTAGGTCAGTGAGTTAAGATACAGGGTAAATGACACTGCAGCTTCTTGCCTTATTAGTGCACATTGAACCCGGGAGCAGCTGGGAGACAGGCTGAGCTAATATTTACCCAGCTCTGTGATCAGAACTGTCTGAGGGATGGTTTGGCTTGTTTGCCTTCGAATATCCAATAATAATCAAGAGAGATGGAAAGCTCTTGTTTTTTCAAATACATATTTACCATGTGTTACAATGTCTTTTATTAATACAGTGGCTAAGGAAACAGTCAAATGAAATTGTCCCTCGCTCGTTTGATTTACGGGCCTTCCTGGATGACAGCAGCAGGACCGAGCTGATAACTTTTCCTTAAGGTTCTCGACACTCAGAGAAATGCCATGGTGCTTTTCATCTTTCAGTCTGCCCTGAAAGCTGCTTGCATTTTGTCAGTCCATTGAGCCTGTGGTGGTGCTTTCAGAAGTTTGAGCCTAATTGGTCCCATTTCCAACAGAAGTTCTTGAAGTCACTGTTACAGAGAGAGCCGAGACATGTTGTTGATGGCTACAGCTGATCACCCCAGCTGATTGGTCCTGTCTGGGTTTATGAGAACTGTCATAACATTTGGGATTACTCAAACTCAACTTTCTAGGATGGGGTGAATTTAGAATCCACAGCTTAAGGATTCAGCAGGCCCCTGCCTGCCCAGCTCAAAAGCTGGAATTCTGGAAACACTGTAATTTTTTTTTGTTTTTGTTTTAAAAGCACAACTGCCCTTTGTATTCCCTGGGGACTGGTTTCAGGACCCTCTGGGAAGGTCAGACTTTGCAGAGGCTCAAGTCTCCTTTGTCAAATGTAGCTTCAAGTACTATATGTAACATGTAGTGTTTGTGTATGCTGTATACATGTCATCCTGTGTACTTTAAATCAGCTCTACATTACTTTTTTATTAAAATTTTAAAATGTGTATTCTGTCTGCATGTATGTCTGTGCATCACTTGTGTGCAGTGCTCAAGTAGGCCAGAAGGGGGTATAGGCGCTCCTAGGACTAGAGTCGTAAGGCTCCATGTGAGTGCTGAGAATTGTGTTTAACATTGTCTAATGTGCTGAAAGGGAGCTGCATTTTACCCTTAAAGTTAGACCTTGACATTGACTTTTGCTCCAGAAAAATAGGCATTTCAGAATCAAATAGTTGCGTTAAAAGTTTAATAGTTAACACTCAGTGTCTTGTTTCCTGTTGCTGTGATAAAGCACCCGGGCAAGAGGAACTTGTGGGGAATGCTCATTTCTGCTCATGGTTCAAGGGTGCGCCATCTTGTCTATGATGGTGGGTGGTGTAGGGTGTGGGAGGAGTCAGAGTGGCAGGAGTTTGAAGCAGGCTGGTCACATGGTATTCAGATTCAGGAAACAGAGAGGAGGTTTGCAGACTAGAGCTCAGCCCACTTTCTCCACAGCCCAGCACCCCCACTCAGGGGATGTCCTCAAGACCCCATCTCCTATGAGCACTTTTTGTTCCATGGTTGTTCATATATTTAAAAACCTAATGACCCTTTATGTCGGGGTCACTGATTCTATAAAACAATCCGTTGCCTTGTGTGCCCTCAACAAGCACAGTGTGGCATTCCTACACATATACATATCCCACATCAGTACATAAAATGCAGCAAAATATTGAGAGAGACGAGGAGAGGGAGAGAGAGAGAGAAAGAGAGAAAGAGAGAGAGAGAGAGAGAGCGCGCGCAAGCACACAGGGGGAAGCTGGAGGGGAGAGATTTAGAGAATATGAATAGTGATGGTGATTTGCACCAAACCAGCCTAAGTTTGTCCAGGGTGGGGTGTTAGTCAGGGGAAACCTCACGGAGGGGGGGGCATTCAAGCCAGACCTCAGACAACAGAAGATGAAAGACCCACACAGTCTGAGGGCAGGACTACTGTGGGAGAGGGCTAGTGTTCTGCTACCTGCCTGACACAGTGCCTGGTGCTTAATGGTTTTCCCGTGGATGTTTGTTGAATGAATACATGAATGGGATGCTGGGGAAAGCTTTACATAATAATTGAAGATACCTTGCAATGCATCATGGTTCCAAACCTCTTTCTCCCCAGCTCCTTCCGTCTGTTGTTTTGGGTTTCCTTCCTATATTTTGAATGTCCACACACACGTGTTCCATCTTTCCTTTATGCCATGGTGTGTCTTCCTGCCTCAAAGAGATCAGAAATGGAGCTGTCCTATTGTCTCCTGAGTGGCTGCCCAGAGCATGAGGTTCAAAATAGCAGCAGTGATTTGATTTTTCCCCCTCCGGGGATCTGACAATTGAAAACAAATGTAGAAAGAGCCCCAAAGGAGATTTCTCTCCCCCGTAGGAGTATGTAAAATGACAGCACTGGTTATCAGTGCTCCTTGACAGTGCAGTTATGTAAGTGGGTAGGAGATAGAGGCTATTCCGCCAGAGTCAACCTGCCTTCCTTATCACCAAAGTAGGTGGCCCAGAGAGATTCTGGAACTTTCCCCTTGCAGAAGTCCTAGTTAGGGGCATAGAATTCTATAGATCAGAGTTCAGCAAATGTTGATCCTCACAATGAGGCAACAAAAACATAAACAACACTCAGTTTCTCAAAAGTGTTCTGACCTGAAAATTCTACCAGGAGCAGGCACACGACATTCCAGGCTCTGACTAGGTGACAGGGCCAGTTTGTTAGTCTCCTTCCTCTTGGGTCCAGCCCAGGGTGGCCGGAAGGAAGGGCAGTCTTGACAGCCATCGGTGAAAGTGAGTAGTAAATGACTTGTCAATTCTTTTTGCTGCTTGGGTTTTCTCATTGCTTGCTTTGTAAGAATTCCTTAAGGAATTGTTTTGTGCCCATGTGCAGACCATCGTAGCTGGAGACAGGCTTTGCAACCATGCCCTCACAAAGGGTGTAGTCCAGATGGGACAGATGAAAGTACAAGATCGCATAGCTGCTGATGAGGTGCCTGATGAACCCAGTGTGTCACCACATCCTAGAGATGGTGAATCTCAGCAGTCCACTAGGACCCCCCAGGGCAAGTGTCCGCTCCCTGCTGATGCTGCTCCCTCGGTCTTCCCACAGACTGCAGAGCAGTAGGCTTATTCAGGGGCACAAGGGTGATCAGTTGTGTCTCTTTGCTTCTTCAGTTCTATATAGAGTTGGGAAATTTTGAAGATTAACTCAGAAAGGCTGACAAGAGTTATGGTTAATAGCTTGCAGAGGGTCTCACAGCTCTCTACTCATGATTAGTAGGGAAATGAGGTCCTATACAATCATGTGATCCTAAAGTTTCGAGCTGGGGTGGGGGGAGGGTTTAATATGTATAGGTTTCCAGAGCATGGCTTTTAGGCTTATAAGTTTTTGTTTGTTTTTTGGTTTTTCGAGACAGGGTTTCTCTGTGTAGCCCTGGCTGTCCTGAAACTCACTCTATAGACCAGGCTGGCCTCGAACTCAGAAATCTGCCTGCCTCTGCCTCCCGAGTGCTGGGATTAAAGGCGTGTGCCACCACTGCCCGGTTGTTAGTTTGTTGTTGTTGTTTTTTTGTTTTGTTTTTAACTGTGACATCAAGAGCACTTTGAGAGGACACTCTTTCTTACATGTTGGAAACATGTCCACAGTCAGCAAGCCCCAGCCTCCCCTCTTCACATTGCTAAGAAATGAGACAGTTAAACTGCCCTCACACAGGGGTCATGTGACCTAAGTGAGCAATTCTAAGCAGTAGAAAGCAGGTCAGGCTTCATGATAACGGAGCAAATAACCACCTCTCATCTGTAGGGATAAGGAGAGTCGTGTCATAGAGAGCCAGAGATAGAGTTCTGGCCTGTCTCTACACCTTACTGGCTGAGTGAGACTTTCTCAGCTAAAGGCTCACCAAGTGGGAAGCAAGGTCTGCTCTGTAAAACTGATTGGTATGGCTTCTTCCTTGCTTGCCCTTCTTTTTCACAGGACTGGCTTGGCTCTAGCCTCTCCCACCTTTGCTGGCCACCCAGTCCTACTCCTGTGGTACCCTGCTGGAGGATCCAGGTGAGAGAGGTCTTGTCCATTTGATCCCAGTTGATATTGAGTAGGGAGGGCTGGCTTGTGACTGGGGTGGCAGTAGGTAGGAGGGCTGTGGTTTCTGAGGTGACCTCTTTGCTGATTTTAGAGCTCTGCTCAGTGCCAGCAGGCAGTGTTCCAGGAAAGAAGGCTATCTAGAGCCACTAATGCTCGCTTCATGGTTAGACTTCCGAGTGTAATTAGTATTTTTAAGCCATTTGAGCTAAAGATTTCAAACTTAGACTCTTAATTTATTGAAGATTTTTCTTTTTTCTGGAAGGCAGCTGAGTTTCAAAGGATCCTGCAGCATTTCTGCCAGGCACTTGATCCTTGTTATTAGTTATCGGTCACTCAGCGAATGCCTGTGGCATGTATTCTTCCTCCAGCTTCTTGTAGAAGATGCCATAATCACCCAGGAGTGGCTTAGATCTTTCTAGAAGCCCTGTTACATATGGAGAATGAGCTACCATAGCATATTTTTGTTTTAGGTGGGTGGGTTTATTAAATAACAAAGCAAAGGAAAAGAATTAATAGCATGAGATGAGGGGCAGGATATCATCGAATTGCAGAATTCCCAGTGTCTTTCCAAAATCATCATCTGGGAAGTCCCTTTAAGGCAGCCAGCTGGGGTTTCTAGTTGAGTGAATCCCGAGCAAAGCAAAGTGTCTCTAGAACAAGGCTTCCATGTAAGAAAACAAATAGAGGGGGCTGGAGAGATGGCTCAGTGGTTAAGAGCACTGACTGCTCTTCCAGAGGTCCTGAGTTCAATTCCCAGCAACCACATGGTGGCTCACAACCATCTGTAATGGGATCTGATGCCTCTTCTGGTGTGTCTGAAGACAGCTACAGTGTACTCACATACATAAAATAAGTCTTTTTTTTTTTTTTTTTAAAAAAAAAGGTAAAGAAAACAAATAGAGAACAAACCAGCAAATTGGATGTTCGTGACATCTGGCAGAAACTGACAAGGGAAGTTGAGGCAGGCAGCTGGAGTTCTCCATTGCTTTCTCTCTCTCCATGGCTGAGAGTCTGGGTTGAACTTCCCATGGCTGAACTTGGCACTGTTGCCCTCTTCCCTCACGAGAGAAACAACAGTTAAGTCTGCTGGAAATGACTCACCTCACAGCTGTGTTACAGAGTTGGGGGCTGGCGGGTGGAATCAGGCCTTCTCAGGACAAGGGCCTTGGAGGACACTTGGAAGCAAGCATGCTTGGGTCTGGAACGGGAGAACTGCTTTTAGACCCAGCTCTATGGTGAACTTGACAACTCATGTTTATAATACAATCTACCTTACAATATAGAATTGTGACATTCAAACATTTAAATCCGTGTGGAGAATCACAGTGGATCTTAGGAAAATCTGGTTCTGGTTCTGAATTGGTCTATGCTGAATCTCTAACATGCGTCCAGCAGAGCTGGTGTTGTGGCCTAAGAACCGTGCTTGAGTAGAGGGCCAGTTGCTGCTGGACATCAGGCCTAGAAGGGATCTCCTAGATGGTTCCAGTCTGTCACTGGTTCCAGAAGGAGACAGCAATGCAGAGCAAGATACCAATGTAGCTGAGGTCACACACTAAATTAGCAGAAGAGAACAAGACTGAATCTAGGTTATCAGTTTCCTGTTGTGGTATATGTATACTTTTCTTTTGCTGACCTACTTTATTTGAGACAAGGTCTTGGTTTGTAGTCCAGGCCTTGAACTTGTGATCTTACCTCTTCAGCCTGCAAGGTGCCACTGATAGGCATTCCCCACCATGCCCAGCTCCCCTGCTGATCTGGAAAGGGAAAAAAACAAGCAGAAATAATACTAGCTGCATTATCAGGGTTAGGGCAGCTGCACAGAGCTGAGGGCTGGGAGATTAGCTATATTTGAACGTGCCTGGGGCCCTTCCTGCTTGGTGATGTGAGACCTCTCTGTGTTGATCTCAGAGTGCCCTCATGCTAGGCTTGATGCTCAGCAGTGCATGCTGACGAGGACTTGAGTTTCCTCTCACTGGACAAGGGGAAGTGGTTAGTGCCAAAAGGTACCAGATGGCTAAGTATCCAGATTGCGCTCTCAGATAACAGGAGCTAATGGGGTCCAGGCCATCGAGCCAGCCGCTAGACTTCAGAATACAGTTAATATGTTGACTCTCAGAAAAAGTACCAAGTGGCAAAGGAGGCATCTTGGGAATGGGGCAGGTGAGTTTGACCTAGAAATGTGGCCAGGGAGCATCAAGCAGTAAGTAGTTTATTTATCAAGGGGGGGTGTGGCTGGAGGAAGGGGACTAGGGACAGACAATCTGATATTTCTTGTGGGTTTACTGTTCTGTAGCTGCTAAGCTGGGCTGGGGGACAAGAGAGCAAGCTGTTGGGTGAGCACTGTTCTCGGGAGGCTCCGGGGCACATTCTGCACTTAGGTGGTCTGCAGAAATAGTAGTAAATCAGAAGTCTGGTCTTGGTGGATCAAGTTACTATGCGGGGGTTCAGAGAGGGAGCAACTCAAGGTCATATTTCCCCAGTGTCTAGTCCAAGGCTAGGTCTGAATCCTTCAGTGAGACAGATGCACTTTGATGAAAACCAAGGAACAGGGCCAGCACCGGAGGGAAGCATGCTGAGACTTGAGAACTCTCCAGGGGAGGTCAGGGTTGAGCCTGCAGGGAAGGCCGCAGGCTTTACCCATGCAAGTGAACACTAGGTTGCAGGAGACAGGGAGACACAGGAGCTTGTCACTCGCTTGCCTGCTTACCCTTTTGCCTTTGACCCTGCTTGTGAAACCACCTTGTTCTGGAAGTTTCTGGAAGCTACTGGAGCAGTAGAAGTGGCAAATAGCCTTCCTCTCCTCATCATCACCTGTACCAGTGTGTCCTGGGACCTCTTAGGGCCAATATATCATTAGGTGTCTCCTGATGCAAGCTGGTGACTAATGCCCTAACTGGGGGTCTTTGGGGAGGGGAGGAGTCTGAGTACACTTGAACCATAGACCAGCCAGAACTGGAATGGGCATCTTAAGGCCAAACTGGGAAAATTACAACACTGGGGATACCACTAACAGTTGAGGGGGAACAATGTCTGGCATTTAGTAGGCTTGCAGTAAATGTTTGGTGGTTGAGTAGGTGTTAACAAAGTCCTTCACTGACCATGGAACACTTGCAGACTCACTTGGATCCCAGCCTTTGGAGTCAGGATGCAGCAGCTGAGAAGGAACACTCATTTGGGCCTGTGGGGCTCCGTGGCAGACAACTCATAAACGTGTGGACTAGGAGCTGCCAAAGGCCTTGCTGTTGCATGCTGGAGTTTTGTTACTTAGTGAACAGATGCTGGGTTTTTGTTGTTGTTGTTGTTGTTTTTCTTTTTTAAATGCAAAACTTTTTTTAAAAAGGGAAATGTGCCTCTCTGTATGCATTTTTGCCAGATTGAGCCCATGGGTCTCTTTATTTTTAATAAGGAAGAAGCACTGGGGTCTGAACAGCTGAACCGAGTGCTGCCGCTGCCCACTCATTAGCGTGCTCTGTCTAATTGGATGGAAACCGGGGAAGGAAGCAGCAGCAGCAACCATTGTGTGTAGAGCAGGCACAGGCACGTGCAGTCTTGAGCCCACCATTCGCCCTCCTCCTTTGCCTCCCCCTTTCCCTGCACAGGGCCATTGCAGTGAGGCTTTTGCAGTGGACAGTGCTGGTTTTTCTGCCAGAGTATGTGTCTGATGGACAGCTGGTAGGTACCTTAGAGATACTCTGTTTCTTGGTGTCCAGTCTAAGGACAAAAAGTCCATTGCTTTATCTTTGAGAAGAGATTAAATACATTTTTCCCCCCTGGAGTACCCAGAGGACCTTGGGTTTCTGTAAATGGCTTTAAGAAGAACACCTGAAAGGTTTTGTCACTGGAACTTGTGCTCTGAGTTTGCATGTAAGTAGAAAACTGCTGGCCCAGATCCCAGCCAGGCCAGTTGGAGGTGGCTCTTCCACTCATCAGTGGTGACTGTGACCTCTGGGCTTGCTCACTTTGGTCAAATCTTTCTGCTGGAATTTTCCATATTCACTCTGCTCTGTGGCTGCTCTAACAGAAGAGGAACAAACCTGGAGAAGGCCTTTGCCAAATGTGTAGAGCCACACTGGATGTGAAGGAGCAGCCCCCAGGGCCAGCTGTGGTTTCTCTGGGGCTGCCTTCCTTCATTCTCCTTGTCTCTGTCTCCGTAACTGAAATCCAGCTCCTTTATGGCCGTTTTGCCTCAGTTTGTCTATACAACCCCTAAATGCCTTTGCTTTGGTAGAGCCCTACAGAGGTTCTCAGCATCACAGGGAGAGATTCAGGATCCCAGGCAAAGCAGACAGGCTGCACTTGCCTCCTGATCTCTTCTGGAGTAGAAGAGATCTGTTTGTAACTGGAGATGCAATTCCCAAACATGACCTGTGCTGGTGCAGGCAGGCCTCTGCCCTGTGCTGGTGCAGGCGGGCCTCTGCCCTGTGCTGGTGCAGGCCTCTTTCCTGCCACATGTGCTCTCTCTTAGGCCTGGTTTATTCTTAAGAATCCATTTCTTCCTCTCTGATGTTTTTCGTTTATGCCAAGGCGACACTTGGTGCTTGCTCTCCACTATGTTTGCCTGTAACTGAGATGCATCCCCGATACATTATTATACACAGGTCTGCAGTCATTTCCTTGAAAGTTTATCGCTTTCTCTTACCCCAAATTCATTACATCAGCTCCGTTCACTGGCTAACTGTTGTTGAGTGGCTCATTGTCACTCCGTCTTGCACGGAGCTGAGTAAAGGCTTCCCACGTGCTTGCTCATTTTCTCCTCCTTAAGGGTCAGGGTTATTTTCCTCTATGCTTTACATTCTGGGAAACACAAAGCTTGGAGATTTGAGGGACTTGGCAGAGCTTTGAGCTGGAATGTGCTTGTGCCATGTGAGATGCTTAAGGTCGGTGTGATACAGATTTCCTTCCAGAAGCTTGCTGTTTAACTGGTAATGAAGTCAGCATCCTAGGATGCCAAGTTTATGGTGGGTATTCCTTGAACCTTTCACGAGAAGATGTGAGCAAACATTATTCACCTCAGACAGGGCACCAATAACAGAAAGAGTTCAACCCAAGTGCAGGATGGTGGACCCGAGAGTTTAATTGGTATTTCTTTCTTAATTATAGGCTACCTACAAGTGCTGTACCACTGACTAGTCTCTCTTGGCAACCATTAACTGCCACATATTCTCAGGGAGAAAGGAGGGCCTTAGGAGCCATGGGGCCAGACTTGTGCGGTCTCTCATAGACAGTCACAATTGAGAGGACTATGCCATGTCATGCTATGAAGCTGGCGTGGCACAATGAGGTTGTTTTAGGCACCGTGGAAGCAGGAGAGCCTGGGACTTTGTGCACACACATCACCCAGCACTGTGTTAAATTGGAAATGTCAGCCATTTTTTTGCTCACTCTCTAAAGACTCCCTGGCCCATGTACAGTGCCTCTTTTCCCAGGAGTCTGAAGTCTGTCCCACCTCCTCCCTTCTCCACAGACCCACCCTTAGTGGGAGAAATGTGCGTGAAGCTGAAGGTTTCTAGAGTACCAGAAGTCTCTGGGGATCACCCTTGTTCAGCTCATTTGTCATTGTCTAGGCTTCCTGGAGCGTTTCCATCCTAGGGAATTTTTTTCTTGGCCTCAGGTCAAAACTTCTAAGAACATGTCTCAGGACCGGGCCCTCTGGCACTGTGTCCCTCTCACCCCACTATGCTAGCCAACCTCTGGCATGCTGGATCCTACCCTGCTAGTAGAGCAGAGGGCACTGAGGCATGTCCCCGCTTTCTCGGGAGAGCTTAAAGGAGGCCAGGGACAGAATCCAGGCTAAGCCTAGAGGTAACCCCTGGACCCGTGCAGAGTCAGACCAGTGAGTGTACAGGAATCAGCGACAAAGGGATAAGGTGGTTAGGGACAAGGAAACAGCAGATGCCAGCAGTTTGTCTCACATTCTGAATACTTACACATTCAGCCATAAGTTCTCCCTCTCAGGAACCTGGAGCCTGTACCTCCTCTACCGTAGATCAGATCCCCTGTCAGCCAAAGGAATCAGCCTGACAGAGCAGGTCAGTCGGAAAGGAATACAGACAGTAAAATGGGGAGGGGAGGGTGTCTGAGGTAGGAGCTGGGAGAGATGTGCAAGAGCCTATGGACTCATTATCCATTTCTTGCTATTAGGAGAAACGCCACAGTGAAAGTGTTGAGCCAAGAAAATGCCCCATAGGATAAAAGTTTTATTCTGTACTCAAAAAAGGTGAGAGGGCGAGGGAGATGGCTCCATTGGCAAGGTGTCTGCCATGTAACACGAGGACCTGAGTTCTAAGGAAAGCCTAGCATGGTAGTGTATATCTGTACTCCTAGCGATGGACTGCTGGAGACAGGTGGATCCTCTGTGAGCTACAGGGTTTGTAAGAGACTGTCTCAGAAAATAAGATGGAGGGCTAAGGAGATGGCTCAGTACGTAAAGTGCTTGCCATGCAAGCGTGAGAACCTAAGTCGGACCTCCAGAGCCCACATAGAAACCAGGCCATGGCCACAAGCATCTGTCACCTCAGCTCAGGGAGGCAGGAAGAGGTGGATCTGATAGCTTGCTGGTCAGCTGGCCTAAGCAGAAATCGTTCCAGGTTTAGTAAGAGACCCTATCAAAAAACACAAGGTGGCAAGAATTGAAGAAGACACCCAACATCAACCTCTGGCCTCTGTGTGCATGTTCACATGTGCACATATACCTGCATGCACACATAGGTGTACATGCGCGCGTGTACATACACACACACACACACACACACACACACACACACACACACGAGGTAACCCTGGGACCTAGTTGGGAAATGTCTAATTTTCTGGGACACAAAAGGAAGGGAATGGGGACAAAGTACAGCGTGTATCTCTTAAACACATTATTCCCAGTGCACTGTGATACACACTTACACACACACACACACACACACACACACACACACACGAGGTTACCCTGGGACACAAAAGGAAGGGAATGGGACAGAGTGCAGCGTCTTAAGTACATTATGTCCAGTGCACCGTGGTTTATTATTTACTTTTCAGAGCCCTGTGGATCTGCATTGATTGATGGGGAAACTGAGGCTGTAGAGCTAGAATTTAAGCTGGGCTTGATTCCAGACCTTGTCCTGACTGTGCTGCTTGCTCCTGAGATCTTCAGGCAGAGAACTAGGGACCCTTCTGAATGTCCCCAAGGAAGCCAGATGCCCACTAAGGAGCAAAAGTTAGTGTAGGCTTTACCATGCACATGATACGGTGTCCAGGATACGACCAGCACCCTGCGGAATCGGCTTCTTATACTTTCCCATCCTTGTCCTGAGCATGGCCGTCTCTCTAGGGGATCTGCAAAGGCCCTTGTCATAATATGATCCACAGGACCCCTCTGCCTTCCTCTGGCTAGTGCCAATGGGGATGGGTAAGGCCAGGCTTCCAGGGCCGGGCTGAGCATGTGATCTGTCTTCCTGTCATAGCTCACTTGGGCTCCTTTAATAATTGAAGACCAGTGTTAAACGGTTCCCAGTTTGTCCTTCGTGGACGGGAACAGTTCCGTGTGCAAGTGATACTCCTGCCTCCCAAGGACGTGGTTTCCTGAAGTGCAGATGATTCAGCATGTCCCCGTAGCTTGGATTTCATTGAGTTCTCTGTTAAAGCCAGCTTCCCTGTCTTATCATTGAGACCAAGTACTCGGGGCTTGGTGCCTGTGGCTGAGGCTACTTGGCTGGGACTTTAGGTGAAGGAGGATGGACCACTTACTGCTATACTAAGAAGTCTGCATTTTGCCTTGAGCACCAAAAGAGGGGCCATGGCTGTTTTGAGTGCCTTCTCTGTCCATGGATCTGTCATCCTAGGCGAGTTCTAATTGGTTTCCCAGCCTTTGCATGAGCTGGCATCTGTCTCTTTCTCGTCTGCCCCCACTCTGCTGACCTCTGCTTGCCCTGCCCAGTGCAGTTCAGGTCTTGCTCCCTGCAACCTCACGCCCCCGTCTCTATATCTCTCTTGGCACTCATCTCTCTATGGGTGAGGGAATTGTAGAATGCATAAACAAATGAACAATGTGAAGGGCTTGGAGACTCTGCTACCAGGAAAGTAACCCCACTAATAAATGCTCTGTCCTGGGCACTAGCTTTTGTGCTGTGCTTAGGCTATGTCACCTTCATGGTGACCTTGGCTTGCAGATGTCGGGGGTCACGTGAAGACGTGCTTCCTTCAGCCTTTCATGCCTGCCTTCTGTTTTTGTACTGACTCATCACAAATGACCAGCATTATAATTTAATAATGAGTAGGCTTGAACCTTAAAAAAAAAAATGCTTTCTTTTAAATTTTGCAGATTCACAGTTTAGCATCGAGTACAATAATGTATCAGATGCCTGTCAAAATGTAGAACCAACTCTTTTGCTGGAAATAATTACATTTTGCCAAACCCGTTTATTCTGAGAAGCTCCGGTATATTAATGTGAGGCACTGTAAATGTACTCCTTGTGATGTGTGGATACGAAGAGGGAGGGTTGGAATGGCAATTAAACCAAGTCAGAGGCACTGGAAGGGTGGTAAAAAGGGAAATAGAACATGTCCCTTTGTTAGATACGTTTCCCCCAAGATAAGTTTGTAATTTGACAATCTAGGCAGCTGGGGAAATTAGCAGCCTCTTGCTTCACTGGGGAAGCTGGCCTGGTTCTCCAAACTTGCACTTGGAAAATGGGACCACTTGCTCTCTTTGTGATCTCTGTTAGAGGCTTGTTTTCAGGCCACAGGCAGATCAAGACCTAAACCTATGGCCTCAACTCCCAGCCAGGACAAGTGCACTGTCTTTGAGGATGGTGGCTGTTGGCTGTATCTGACATCTTAGCCTCAACCCTTGGGCTGTCTCAAGTGAAACTTGCCCAACGCCATGAACTTGGACATGCTTGCACCGAGCCTCCCACCACTGGTAACAACCACTACTCAAAGAAAGCTCATTTTCTTTCTGTGTATCAGTGTCTTCATCTGTAAAATGGACACGAATCTTAAACAGTCTTAAACTGAGCACAAATAAGAAGTGGATGCTGATTTAGGCAATTGAAAACAGGACAGAAATCCTTGTTAACTTACATTTTCATGGGAGATGACCTCTATCAAACCTAGATATGATAGATAAGATTATGTACTATGTTGGGGGCAAGAAAGATGGGCTAAGGGTTTAGTGCTTTTGTACAGTGCTTGTTAGATCTACAAGTTCTAGGTCACCTCCCCAGGACCACATCCAACTGGGCATGGTGGTGCATGCCATTAATTCTAGCATGCCAGAGGATCAGGAGTTTAAGTCATCCTCTGCTACACATTGAGTTTGAGGACAGCCTGGGCTCTGTGAGGCCCTGTCTTAAAAAATGCAAACGAGGAATTAAAAAGGAGGGTGGAGTAAGGATCTGGGTAGTTCTGAGGGCAACTTGGGAAGTGTGGGTTGTAGCTTTAATGGCGTTCACTGAACTGCTGACAAGGAGCTGCAAGGGACCTAGATGTGCAGCATCTGGGAAGAGCCCCCAAAGCAGAGCAGCCTGACATGTGAGAACAGCCAGAAACCAGCAGGGCTCCAGCAGTCACAGGTCAGAGGAGTGGAGCGGCTAAGAGAAATGTGGTTAAGACAACGGCACCACGGTCTCCAGTTCACAGGGATGCAGTGAACTGACATCTGTGAAGCACCTTGTTCTCTGTGCGACCTCTCATTTCCTGATGTCACATGCCTAGGCACAAGCCTCCAGGGTTCTGTGAGATGTTGATGTCCCTTTCTCCTGGTCCCCCAGTCAATCACTCCCTTGTCTTCTCTCCCCTTTTCTCTCGTTCTTGTCGTTAACCTACTTGATGGCTTCTCACCTGCTCAGTCACACCAGCCTCCAAGCATTACACCTGCCTCTCCATCCTTCCTCTCACCTGCTTCCCTTTCCACCATGATGCAAGGTGAGGCGTTTCTCCCTTGCTCATCCCCCTCAGCTGCTAGGCTGGAGACGCCTTTGTCCCTTCCTTTGTTCACACATTCAGCCATCTTTCCAGCATCTACTAATACTCAAAGCCATATGAATTCTCTCCAAGGGAGGAAACAGACTTGGGAATAATTTTAGTAGCGATTCAGAAATGTTTGTGTTTGGCCCAGATTATTTCTAAGAGGATTTGGGGTTCAGGAGTTTGTTATGTGTTCTGGTGAGTAATTCAGAGCAGCTGTCTGTAGAGGTCACCCCAGCAAGGACAGACCTGCCTCTCAGGCTCGGCTGAGGGGCTCACTGGCAGCCCTGTACTGGGCCTCTCCAGCACACCTCTTCCATGTCTCTGTGCGGCAATCATGTCCCTTGTTCATCTGCGTCCTGCAGACCTGCCTCTCAGGTTCAGCTTGGCATGGCCCCTCTGAGGGAAGCTGTTCCCGAGCTCCAGGTCCTAAATACTTTCTCCCTTCTCTGAACTTCCGTCACATCTGCCTTTGGTCGCTGTATGGATTTCAGAGAGTTGAGAAGGGAGGGAGAGAGGGAGGGAAGGAGGAGAGGGGAAAAGGAGGGAGGGAAGAAGAGAGAGTTCTTTTATAAATTGCTTGAGGCACAAATCAGGCCCATCTTTACCACTGCAGTACCACTCTGCATGGCACCTTTTCTAGAGAAGTCTTTCTAGAGTGATCACTCAATAATCTTTGAGTGATGAAGTGAATGGGGCAGCATACGCCTATAATACCAGCACTCCAGAGGCCAAGGCAGGAGGATTGTGTATTAGCAGCCGGCTTTGCCTGAGATAGATAGACAGACAGACAGACAGACAGACAGATCCTCAAACCTTTTTCCTAACCACCAGGAAAACATTGACTTCTGGCCATACCTCTAGTGCTTTATTCATTCATAGCTGACATCATCAGATCTGACATCAGGCTAAGATTGTACATTCTTAATTTCCCAGCTGATACTTAACCTGCTGCTTCAGGGACCACATATTATCTGGCCAGGCTCTGGGATTTATTAATAATAACTAAATAATGACAAGAATCAACACTTACAATGCAGTTATTATGCACTAGGCTCTATGCCAAGAGGAGCTTTATAGTTCCATTTAATTGTTTTTTTAATTCTTATTTACTTTGTGTGCATAATGGTGGGCAGAGTGCATGGAGGTCAAAGGATAACTTTTTGAAGTTGGTTCTCTCCTCTACCTTTATCAGATTGCCAGGTTTGTGTGGCAAATACTTTGTGTCTCCTTGCCAGCTCCCATTTAATTATGATTTAAATTTATTTTTAATTGAAAAGTAATAATTGTTTACATTGGGGCTGAAGAGATCCCCTGCACTTATGTAAAATTGCAAGCATGGTAGTCCATCTGTAATCTTAGCAAGAGAAGCACAGACAGGGGACCCCAGGGACTCACTGGCCATCCAGCCAGTCAGCGAGCTCCAGGCTCAGGAGAGAACCTGTCTAAAAACAAATGACTTGGAGAGCTATGGAGGAAAACCACTAGTATTAACCTTTGGCCTCTGCCAGAATATGCACGACTGTTCACGCACATACAGTTATAAAATAATTATTTACATTTATGAGTTGGCATGATGATATTTTGGTGTATGTTTACAAGGTAGAACGATTGGGCGAGAGCACAGACCTCTCACCTCACCTGCTTTCCATGGTGAACATATTACATTAAGGTCTCCTGTAGTGATTTTGAAGCACGTGCTGTATTGTTATTTATTTGTGGCCACCACTGTGCAGGAGATGACTGAAATCCATTCCCCTGGCTGACTGAACAGTTGTAGCTTCTCAGCGGTTGTCCTGCTCCACCCTGATTATCCTGTGAAGAGGATTCTATGCTTCCCCACACTCCCAGGTTCCTAAGACTCCCCCAGTACGCTTGCTTCATGTACAAATTTCTGGGTCTGCTCTTTGATCCCAATTTGCTAGAGCTGGGCCCCCAGTTGATTCCAAGGCTCAGCAAAGCTAGAAGACTCTGCTGCTGTTGATAAGCTGCTTTGCTTTCATTTATGCTCAGTACCAAGTGCCAAGTTGGAAGAAGTCACATATCAATATCGCATAATGTACTTGACACTAAGTCATACTCAGCCAAATTCCTCCTTAATGACTCAGAAAGTGCTTCAGGATCTCCAGATGTCTTACAGTCTTCAGTTTTGTCCTCCGTTCCTGACTTGTAGAGGTATAGAAAGGCCAGGTGGAGGGTCTTGGTATTCCACCAGTCCAAGGGGCCTACACTGACTGGATCCCATCTGGCTCTGGAAGATCTTATTGGGAAGGTAATCTAGGAAGTTGGTTTTGACTGCAACCAATTGGCTTGTGGTCCCACAGGGTTTTAAGAGAAATAAAATGCTTGCCTATTAGGACACATTTGCTTGTTCACACCAAGGCTGGCCTGGCCAAACACTCATATGGAGTATAGAACAGCAGTGTCTTCCCAACGTATGTTCTGCTTTTGCTGGCCAGGGCCTGTGTGTAGCTCGTCCCTAGTTTGACAGCCATGGGCTTCTTTGCATAGCTTTTCCACTTAGCCCGAGGTGTCTGTTGCCTACTTTTTTGGTCGCCATGCCTCAGAGTGGACTAGGGAAAAGGATCGGAGCTGTGCTATACTGGGAAAGTCACCAACCCCTTGCCTGCCGTGGGCCTTGTTAGGTATGGGTAGTACAGAAGGTGATACTGTGCAAGAAGGTGAAGGGCTGGGTTCATGGCACCATGTTCTGCATGGGTGTTGGAGATCCCATGCTTGCACAGAAGTCACGCTCCCTGTCTCCTCAGCCCTCTTCTGTGACCTTGGCTCGCTGGGTTGTCATCTTTCTAGACATAATTTTATCTTTGAAACAAAGAGGTTGGCTTCGGGGACCTCAAGCCTGGTTAGGCCGATGTTGTACAGTTGTGCGGTGAGTCAGTCCACGGAAGTGTGTCCTTACACCCTCTCCCCAGGACAGTGAAGTTTACCTACCCCAGCAGTCTTTGTCGAACATCTGGTCTATTTCAGGCAGGCCGAGGGTCACAGCTGTGAAGGAGACATGGGGAGCCACCAGTTCTTATTTCATTTGTTCATACAGCAATCACACATGTTCATATGACAAGTTCATACTGCCAAGTACAAAGCAGGAGGCTTTGAGAGACGCAACAATGAATGGGACACAGGCCTTGCTGTCATGCTAGTGCTGTCCCAGTGGGAGGGCAGACACAGTAGGTGAAGCCGTTCCTAGCCACCTCTCTATAGTTGGGCCTCTCTTTTTACCCCACCCCCTTCCAATATTTATGATAGCACCTGTCCTGGTTGTTTTCTGTTGTTGTGATGTAATACTGGCCAACATCAGCTTGGGGAGGAAAGGGTTTGTTTGGCTTACATGTCCCTATCACAGCTGATTATTGAGGGAAGTCAAGGCAGAAAGTCAACAGGAGCAGAGGCAGGGACCATGGAGGAATGCTGCACACTGGCCTGCTCCCCACACTTTGCTCAGCTTGCTTCTTATACTACCCAGAACTGCCAACTTGCCCGGGGTGGCACTGTCCACAGCAGGCTGGGCCCTCCCAGGTCAACATCAATCCAAAATATGTGTTCAGGCCAATCTGATGGAGAAAATTTCTCAATTGAGGACCTCTCTTCCAGAGTGACTGTAGTTTTATCAACTTGATGAAGAAACTCACTGGCACAGCCATTTTTACCTGATCTTATGATACCGTTCATTGTCTGTCTCCATCACAGCCCCTGCTACCTGACCTGATGTTACCATTTAGTGTTGGTCTCCTGTTGGTCTCCTAATACAAGCGCAGGCTCCATGAGAGCACGAACTCTGTTCTCTTAACTATTCTATGTTGGTAGCTGAACAGTGCCTGCCACCAAACAAGCCTTCACTCGAATGTTAAAAGGAATCCCGTAAGATGCTAGGAATTGTGTGCTGTGAGAGACGTTCAGGTAGAACCATGGGACCAGTGAGAGGTTGAGGGACAGACCCCATGTGTCCACACTCTGGTTATAACTCTAGTCGCATCTTAAAAATACCCTAAGGTCTTCTGAAAGTCCTTTACAGACTTGAGCAGATAAGAATCTTGGCGTGGGGGTGATCTTCTGGGTAAGTTTTGCAGCTGCTCACCAGTGACATAGGGAAGGTAAGGCTGTCCTTGGAAGCTTCACAGAGGAGGTGGTGTCTGTGCTGCCCAGAAGAACAGGTAGGATCTGGACAAGAAGTACTGCAGATGGAAACACAGCATGAACAAAGCACAGAGGCAGAAAGCTCAGGATGTGTCTGGGAGCAGAGGCTCCTTTTGGCCAGAGCCAAGGAGCACAAAAGGGAATAACAGAAGAGATGCCTTAAAGGTTGACAGCAGCCAATTTCAGAAGGCTCCACATGCCAGGCCATGGGTTCGGGCTTCATTGGGTTATGTAGTCCGTGAGAACTGTGAGTGGTTTTTGAACAGAAGTGATCAGAGCCTTCCCTGATTGCCCACCATCAGCAGGTGGCTTGCCAGCCAGCCGGGAAACTAGCTTTGGGGGTCACTGCTGTCCTCTTGGAGTGTGGGCTCAGCTGCAGCTGCTCTGCAGAGAGTAACAAGTGCTGAGTTGGAGCTTGTACATGCTGTGTGCAAGGCTGTCCTCACCAGCTTCAGCCTCTTTTGTCCTGGGGCAGTCACTGACACAGGGATCAGAGCATCGGTAGCCTAGCCTTTTCCTGTGTGTGTGGCTGAGGAATCAGCAGTGCAGATCGGCCCCCTTCCTGAAATGAGAGCTAATTTTATCCAGAGAATCACTGCTACAGAAAAGTCAGTACCACCCCAGGCTGCCCTGGAGCCAGACTCCTGGCCAGAGTCAATGTGTATGACTCTGCTTTGTTGGCCAGCTGCAGTACTATGTGATCTAACAGGGTTTAGCACTGATAATTCTGTTTTAAATTATTGTGACATTTATTTATTGTGTATGTGTGTCACAGTGCACCTGTGGAGGTCAGAGGACAACCCGCAGGGGTCATTTCTCTTCTACCCTGTGGGGTCCAGGAGTCAAACTCAGGTTGTCGGCTTGGTAGCTGGTGTCCTTACCTACTGAGCCATCTTGCCTGCGGCAGCTAATCGCTTTGAAAAAGTTTTTAAAGTGTGTGGGTATTTTGCCGAATGTCTGTGTATCTGCAGAAGCAAGAGGGTGTTGAGTTGAGGAATGGAATTAGTCAGTTGTGAGGCACCACATGAGTGCTGGGGACTAAACCTAGGTCCTCTGTACAAATGAATGGAATTACAGTCAGTTGTGAGGCACCATGTGGGTGCTGGGAACTGAACCTGGGTCCTCTGCACAAATGAATGGAATTACAGTCAGTTGTGAGGCACCACGTGGGTGCTGGGGACTAAACCTGGGTCCTCTGAACGAATGAATGGAATTAGTCAGTTGTGAGGCACCACGTGGTGCTGGGAACTGAACCTGGGTCCTCCGCATGAGCAGCCAGTGCTCCTAACTGCTGAGCCATCTCTCCAGTTTTGTCTTTGTTTTGAGACAGGGTCTTACTATGCAGTTCTGGCTGGCCTTGAACTTGCAAAGATCTACCTGCTGTCTCCTAAGTGCTGGGACTTAAGACATGGACTACCATGCTAGACAGTTTCTAAAGCTGTGCTGTGTAACTGTAAGTTTTTTCAAATGCCTACTTTTTTTGTTGTCTTTTTTTGTTTTTGTTTTTTGAGAGAGTGTTTCTCTGTATAGCCCTGGCTGTCCTGGAACTCACTCTGTAGACCAGGCTGGTCTCGAACTCAGAAATCCACTTACCTCTGCCTCCCAAGTGCTAGGACTAAAGGCGTGCGCCACCACTGCCCGTCTCAAATGCCTACTTTAATGGTGGTTCTTAACCACTTTAACCTCCCTTCTAGCCCACCACCCACCAGAGGTAGTGGGAAAGAAAGGATACAGGGGAAGTGGACCTGCTTAGAAATGGTTGGAGCAACTCCCTTGTGTTGTCTGGAAATCTACAGTTCAGGTCACAGGTCAGCAGCAGCAGCAGCAGCAGCAGCAGCAGCAGCAGCAGCAGCAGCA
>JADRCH010000702.1:162351-199988 GCA_019843965.1 Rhynchomys soricoides | reverse complement strand
CCTTCCTTCCTGCCTGCCTGCCTGCCTTCCTGCCTGCCTGCCTGCCTTCCTGCCTGCCTTCCTTCCTTCCTTCCTTCCTTCCTGCCTGCCTGCCTGCCTGCCCTCCTTCCTTCCTGCCTGCCTTCCTTCCTTTCCTTTTTAAAAAACATTTACTTGTTTTATGTGCATGACTATTTTATATGTGCATCCCTGGAACTAGAGTTAGGGATGCTTGTGAGCCATTGTTTCAGTGCTGGGACCCAAATGCAGGTTCTCTGTAAGAGCCACAAGTGATCTTAACCACCCAGCCAACTCTTCAGCCCCACCATCAACCATTTCAGAAATGGATGCCCGGTAGTTAAGCACTGGAAGGTCCAAGGAATCAGGGGCTCTCATCATTCACTACAGCAAAAATGATAAAGGCAGAAATGGAAGATGTTCATTCAAGAGCAGGAGGAGTATGTGTAATCCAGATCCAGGGAGCAGACACGTCTTTCTGGAACAGACTGGACTGAGCCCAAGGCATGAGTTGAAGTTGCTTCAGTGGGTGGGTGGATGGCAGTGGTGGTTGGGGAGTTGTGGGTAAGGCACAGAGGTACTTTAATGGGGTCAGGGCATCGCATGCTCAGAGAATGGGCAGCTCCTCAGCCCTGCTAGAGCAGGCATGGAGGAAGGACAAGAGATGAGGCCAAGAGGTGATATGGCCAGAGTTGCAGCGGGAGTAGTTAGTCATCTCCTTAGAATAGTGCCTAGGGAAGAGCACAGGTGGAGGGACTGTGGCTGTGACAGAGACCAAGTTGAGCTAAGGTTGTGGTGGTAATATCAGATCCGTGCATTCAGACGTGCAGGAGGTGGATAGATGTAGCCCCTGATCAGCTGTCTGTCAAATCCAGAGCTGTTCTGTCTTACCCTGTGTATCTCTGCCTCCCTGTCCCCTCTGTGTCCTTCCTTCTTCTTCTTGGCTGGTTCTGCATGACCATCCCCACTTTTTTATCTCTGCCGTCCTGTTCTGCTCAATCCTGAGGAGAGGCTCGGGGTTCTGTGGCATCCCTTCAATGAGCACCTCTCAGCATCCCTGCAGGTCATCTTCACTGCTGTCTCCATCCAGCAGCAGGGGGACTGGGGCAAAGGTGACCTTACAGCCCCAGTTGCTAAGTTGTCTAAAGACAAGGAAGGAGAGGCACACAGCTGCCTTGCATTTCTAGACTAGGTTTTTAAACAGAAGGGCAAGAACAGGTTACTCCTTCCCACCCAGAGAAGACAAGGCTTGGTGTGGGTAACCATAAAAGGCAGTGCTGGGAGGATAGGGCTGATGTCCTCAGCCTTTTATGGAATCAAGTGAAGCGTTGGCATTGGAATCGCCCCCTAGAGTCCATCCAGCCTCTTCCTCAGATGAAGACTTTGAAATTTCTAGGGTCATGTGGTTTACCCAAGGTTACAATAAGCTGGCAGCCAAAATGGAACCAGGAAGGAAGTCTCTGGTTCTGTTCTGTCATGGGCCCAGTGACAGTGCGTGACTCTTTTTTCTGCCATCAGTTTGACAGTTGAGACTAAGACTCAGGCTGTTTTTTGGTTTTTCGAGACAGGGTTTCTCTGTATAGTCCTGGCTGTCCTGGAACTCACTCTGTAGACCAGGTTGGCCTCGAACTCAGAAATCCGCCTGCCTCTGCCTCCCAAGTGCTGGGATTAAAGGCGTGCGCCACCACTGCCTGGCGACTCAGGCTGTTTTAACAACAGTCTAGCTCGCTATTCCCTGTCCCCCTGCCCCTCCATGGGAATAGCTTGCCCAAGGTCACAGGGTGAGGGAGGGTAGTGCAGCCTGCAGACCTGAAGTCTCTGCACATTCAGAGGCTCTTCCAGAGCTCTGGACTTGGAGAACTTGGGCTGAAAAGTCTCCTCCTTCAAGTGTCTTACAACCACAGTTGGCTTCACTAGCCCCTACCTCATTCATGGCCCCCCCCCCCCTTCGGTGCTGTCTTTCTCTTGTGTGGCCGTGGAAACTGCGTCAGCTTAATTAGGCTGCTCGGCGCAGTACTTTTCCACTGAGTTTACTAGGAGCCGTGAATTTGTTGTAACAAGCTGCACTGCCGGCTGCAGTATCTGATTGGCATGCCAGGAGCATCACCAGCGAACAGCTAAATAGAGATGGAGAGGAAAGTGGGTCAGGAAACAGTCCTCAGCTTGCTCAGTACCTGCAGAGGCTGCGGAAGGCAGTGCAGAGGCGGCAGGTGGCCACAGCATGGCACTGTCTCCCACCGTGTGAGCCTCCGGAGCACCCTGCCCCCATCCGCTCAGTGCTGCAATCTCCCCTCCCCTCTGCAGGTGATTGTTCCTGTGGCCATTTTGCCTTCTGTTTCCTCTATGGATGGACAACGCTTTTATACCTGACAGCCTGGGGTGGGGGTGGCTTTTGGCTCAGTAACGAATGCCAGAGAAGGGTTCAATTGGAATCATTACCCACTGGCTTTCTAAACCATCAAGGCTTTTGGATCCCCAGGACTGGTACTGTAATAAGCCGGCTGGCTGGGTATGAGAGAGCTACACAGAGGTATATCAGCAGAGGGGCCAGTAGTGTTCCTGTTTCCATGTCTCCGGCTGCCCCTTCTTAACTCACCCTCCTCTCCCCCAGTTATTGTCACATTCACGAGTGATTATGCCAGAGGGACAAGGGAAGCTTCTTGAAGGTATTGAGGACTCGGTCAGGAGAAGAAGGGATGGAGAGAAAGTGGTCAGAGATTGCCATGCAGATCTCAGGACTGCCTTGTGGAGGCCAGTGGCCTCCTTGGTAGTTCAGAACTGGAGTCCTTCTCAGAATGGGAGGCTGCCTGCAACCACACAGGTCTGCTCATCCATACTGTTCAGTGTAGAGGTAGGCAAGCTAAGGCATAGACAGAAAAAGCTAGAATGTGGGCCTGCCCAGTGTTGTTAGAACCATGCTGTGCCATGCTTCTGATGCCCCTTGCTCGGAGAATATCCAGTCCTCCTTGGCTTTTAGTCCTGTGTGTGAAGTCAAGAGCTCACCTGGTGTTCTCCACCCACAAACCACACATTAGGGAAGGAGCACTGGGCCCTGCTAACCTAGGGTCTCGGGGTCACTCAAATCCCAGCTCTATAAGGCTATCCATAGGGTCTTCTTGAGTAATACTCGGGAGGCAGGGGTCTCACCTCAGTGTGAGGGCAGATTTTCAGAACGGAAAAGTCTTATGGCAAGAACCCAGACTGTTATGCTTGTATGTAGTTCTGTGAGAGAACTGGGCTCATTTTGTTGAGAAATAGTTTTCAATAATTTCTACTTAGATTTACTGAAATTTGCTTTAATGACCACTTTTGTTAGAACACTTCCACTCTGCACACTGCATCTTTCCCTTGTGAGGAGAAATCGGAGGGTGGAATAAAACCAGTCTGTCTGACGGATCCTTTGGAGAGTTTTAGTGAAGCATGGTGTCTTTGGACTAAGTAATGAGACACTGAAATGAAGGACCGTGTGCCCATTTCCTGATAGATGTACCAAATGAACCATTTTGATAGTCTCTTTCAAGGCCAATATGTTGTGGAAGGTAATTGACCACTCAGATGTCAAGTAGTCTCTCGATGGAGCAAAGTGGACACATGGACAAAAAAGCCTATCAGGATTGTCCTGAGATGTTCTGGCTGAGAACCCCCCATCCCCACCCCCGGACTATATAGCAGCAGGCCTCCATTATTGTCTCCTAAGCTGTGTTGAACTGTGGTGCATTTTTTGATGAGCATGGGTTGTTTTAGATGTCCTTGAACCATTTCGGTGGACTTGGGGGCTATATGCACACGCAGTCAGGAGGCCTTGTATGGATGAGGAGAGGGAAGGAGAGAGGCTTCTTAGCATCCAAAATGGGTTCATTTAGGCCGCATAATCTCAAGCATTTCTGCATACTCTTATTTTGAGGTTACATCAGGACTTGTCACTAGGGTCATGTGAGGAATTCATAGACTTGATTGGAAGCAGTAGAGAAGAAAGAGGTCACATAGAGGGCAGCGACCTCCGGGCTTCTGGTGACAATGCAGTGTGTACCAAGGCCTTTGGAGAGTCTTTCCTGAATTAAGCATGCCTGGCCACAGCCTCTTTGGTCGTGGACACCTAGTTTAAATGTGGTCCTTGGTCTTCAACCATTTGGCTGCACTCAGGCTGTGGTCCACCTTCCTTGGGTTTGTCTCTGGGAATGCTTTTCTGCTTCTCAGAGAACCTAGTTCTGTGGGAGGAAGAAGGCGAACGGGTCACTGAGCCAGCACAGAGCTGAAGGCAAGCTCCTTACATTCCCTCATAAACAATGACCTTAACTCCTGAGCGCCTCCCAGAATAGAAATCCATTGGTCCCAGGTTCTCCCTCCTCTTCTTAGGCTCACAACAGAAGTGATCACGCCTTCAAGGTCTGTGTGGCCAAAGCAAGGGCAGGATTGCAGTGTTCACTGCTAATGGCTATATATTTTGTCTCTTAAGAACACCCCCAGGACGTAGAGACTCCCCACTCCCTGTGTCTGTGTCTTTCCTCCTGCCTGCCATGCTGACCCTCCAGGCTGGCTGTGGGTTAGCAAGCCTGGGTAGTTTATGTGCAACTTGCCCTTCCTTGTGTATCTGTTCCCTGAGCAAATCCCGTGATGTCAGCCCTGGAGTACCCCATGTTTCCATTCCCATCTTGTCATTTCTGCTGCCACCTGCATAATTCCGACTGCTCTGTCCTTCGTGTTGACTCTACAACGTGAGCTGCTGCTCTGGCTGCGGGCTGCTCCTCATCTACTTGCTTGTTTACATCCCGGGCTCTTATATTAAATGTTCATTAAATGTTCTACGATCCATCCAGAACAACCTTGTCAGAACAGGGAGGGAAAAGCACATATCTATCTTCTCTCTTGTCATTTCTCTCAGATGAATGAATTAAATATTTTTATTGCCTGGGAGATTAATTACCTTCCATCCTCAGGCCAGCTTTAATATTCTAGCTGTAGTTTCTTGTGATTGGGGCCTGACAGGATTTCTGCTCTTCTTCCTGACTCCTTCCTTTGCCTGGGTTTTGGTTTCTGCATGGCCTTGGCTTTTGTGGGGAGAGGGCAAGCTTGACCTGTGGCTTTAGATGAAGTACTGAGTTGTGGATTTTACAGTTCACATACTTCCTGGAGTTGCCTGGATTTTTCTGTCATCTGGAGTATGGTTATTGTGATCACCAAATAAAACCCTGGAGACCCAGAGAATTTAAGCAGTAAACCCAAGGCTGTCCAGTGACTAAATTTTAGACCCCGATGCCACACTGGGTTTTAGGCTATAGATATGCTTTATCATTTGCACACAAGTGGAAAAGGCACTGATGTGCTGATTTAACCAATCTAGCACCCCCTTTTGGAAGCACCTATTGTGACATAGACATGCCTTGTCAAGTGAGGAAGGAGAGGCAACTACCTCTAGGCAGGCCACGTCGGCTAGATAGTAGACATCTCTTGTCCCCCAGAAAAGGACATGCTCATCCTTGAAGGTCTTCATGTTTGCAGGGATCTTTTCATTTGTCTCTAAGGTAGCTTCTCAAAGGCTGGTGTGTCTGTGTCTGTGTGTGTGTGTGGGGTGTCTCTATTGGTGAAGTGCCTGTTTCAGAAGCATGAGGACCTGAGTTCTAGCCCCACACCCATGTGAAAAGTCCAGGAAAGGTGGCATGTACCTGGAATCTTGGGATTGGGAAGGAGGAAACAGGAGGATTGCTGAGTCTCTCTGGTCAGCCAGCCTAGCTTAAGTGGTGATCTCCAGACCAATGAGAGACCCTGTCTCAGAGGTGGATGACATTTCTGAAAATGATACTCAGGGTTGTTTCTGGCCTCCACATGCATGTATGCACATGTGCACACATATGTGCATTGCCACAAACATGCATATACACATGTACTTACCTCCCCTGACACAAGCATGCCTGAGTGCGCGCGCGCGCGCACACACACACACACACACACACACACACACACACACAAAGTGGCTTCCTAGTCACTCACAATGCCTAGACTCCAGGTCCTCATCCCCGCCTGTGTGCCACCTCCAAACAAGTATTTTCTCATGCTTTCTTATGTGCTGCTCCTCTGTGCCCTCCTGACCGTCCAACAGTCCTCTGTATCCTGGCCAGCCTGTGCTAGCTTCCCTGGCCTCAAGTCCCAATGACTCAGCTTGAGAAGAGTCCTCTAGTCATGGAGTCTGTCAGAAGTCCCCAGCTCTGCCACCCTACCCCCTGGGCATTTCTTGGAAGTTCAGGTGTTCCATAGCTGGGTGGAGGTGGTTTTTGTCCTGGATCCCTGTGGCACCTTTAGTGATTTCTAGGCCTCTGTCTTTCATCCATTAAGGACACTAATGGACTTCAGACACTGCCCTGCTTTTCAGCTTAAAGCACCAGGAATTGGGCCAAGCATGGTGGTTCGTGCTTTAATCCCAGCACTCAAGAGGCAGAGGCTGGTGGAGCTCTATGAATTTGAGGCCAGCTGAGCAAAGCACTGTGATGCCCTGTCCTCAAAGCAAGCAGACAAGCAACTCCAAAGGTCTGTCACAGCCGATTCTTACTCTTTCACATCTGAGTCGTCACCCCCAACCAGAGTTCCCCAGCGAGCCTAGCTATGAGTGTCTCTTGCAGACAGTAAGACCTTGAAGGCTTTAGCCATGGGACACCTGCTGTGCAGTGGTGATTGGCATCTTCTCTGGATGTGTGAGTTAAGGCTTTTGATTCTCTTTGTTTTGTTTTTGCAGGGCTCTGGTCAAGCCTGGGTATGGTGCATGCTGGGCTCCAGCACTGACTACATTCCAGGCATTTATGTTGTTATGTGCTTTTTGTAGACATGGAAACTGAGGCCCTGCCTAGGGTGGGCTTGGGCAAAAGGCCTAGTGCTGGAGGGGGAGTCTCCAGGCAGGTGGGAGGAGCAACCCAAGTAGGGAACTAGCTTTGTGGAAGAAAATGCCCATTGCCTTGAGAACCACAGTTCTGCATTGATGGCCACTCTCAGGATGGTAGAATGTTTTCTAGTGGGGGCCAAGGAGACTTCACGAACTTAGGTTGCACTGAGTGGGAAGGGTGACAGTTTTTCTCCGGAAGGGGCACAGGAAGGAAGTGGGTAGCAGAGACTCTTGGAGGAAATGTCCCCTTGGTGTCACCAGGGATCAACAGTATACCTTCCACATTGAGCATGGAGCTGGGAGGAGATGCAGTGAGACAGGAGACTGTTCATTGATGAACATTTAAGTGTCTGGCTGGAAGCTTCACGTAGGCACAGGGGAGCCACTGGCAGGCTCTGAGCAGTGGAGGTGTGAGCCTGAGCTGAGATTTACAAAGGTTACCTTCGACCCAGGGGACTGAAGAGAGTCGTAGCAGGAGAGGAAATGCTAAGAAGCTGCTGCAGTCATCCTGGACACTTGTTCTCAGGGCTGTTCCCCGGGGCAGTGAGGGGAAAGGCAACAGGACGGCAGAACAAACGGATGTGGAAAGGCAGGACTCAGCGACTGTGAGGAGACAGAGGGCTGGAAGGAGGCCATGGCGGCAGGGACTGATGCCGGACGGTTTGGTGGGCCTGGGCTGGGAGGGTAATAACCACAGCTGCTTGTTGACACTCAAGCCGCAGGTGAACCTCCTGGCTTCCGTGGTGCTTGTGCGTCTGCCACCATTCACAGCCCCTCCCTCTGGTATTCCTATTACTCATGTACACCTGCCTCTCATGGGCAGCTCTGAACTTCCGATGGGCCCCCCCAGCCCCTTCATATACCCTCAGTCCAGTCGTCCTCGTGTGTGTGTCTGCACACATGGGAAGAACACCTGGAGGTTGGGATCTATGTAGCCTTGCAGTTCATTTCTGGGTGAGTATTTACAGGTGAGGAAGCACTTGGAGTGACCGGAAGTCGATTGACCTTCCTGCCAATCTCCTAGGCAGTGTCCCCGGACCATTGACTCAATAAGATTAAAAGGTTAATAGAAAAGGCAGTTTACTAATAAATGCACCAGAAGCCATTAGGACGTAGCAGATATGAAAGTCAGCTGTCATAGGAAGGTAGAGATGGTTGGATAGAATCAAATCTAAAAGTACACAATCTCAGCTGTCAGAGCTGAGATTGATGTCGTATGGGTGTTAAGAACAGCTGTCACGCCCTGAATGCTTTCTTTGTGCAGATATTGCTGTGAGCATTTTACATGTAGTAATAAACTCAAAGCTAGCAAAATAGCAACTATTACTATTTCTGCATTTTGGGTGTAGAAAGTGAGGAGGCAGTTTTTTTACAGTCATGTAACTTGTACATGGTGGAGGCAGGATTTGAACTCAAACCTTTAGTACCAAGGCCTACATGGTTACCCATGCTACGCCCTATCTCTTGGCTATCTTCCAACCAACTCTAGACTATTATTAATGCAAACATTAAGGCATTCTCAAGTGCTAGGAGAGAGGAACAATGCCATCTTCTCTGTATCCCTGTGCTGTAATGGTACCTGGCACGAAGTTTATGTTCATTAAATGCACATCAAGTGAATGTCCTTCCAAGTCACTTTCATAATGTGAAGAGAAGGTAGGCAAAAGGGTCTCGTGGAGCCTCATCCTTGCTATCAGGCCAAGGGTAACTTTGAACTACTGATGCTCCTGATTCCACCTCCTGAGTGCTGGGCTTACATGTGTGTCCTTGCACCCAGCTTGTATGGTACTTATGGTCACATCTAGGGCTTCATGCATGCAAGGTTACCACTGCCAACTGAGCTACATTCTCAGTCCAAGTTAAAAAAGATTTAGAATTTTATTTTTATTTTATGCATATGGGTGTTTGCCTGCATGTTTTTCTGTGCACCCTGTGCATGCTTAGCATCCCTGGAAGCCAGAAGAGAGCATCTGGTCCTCTGGAGTTACAGATAGTTGTGAGCCACCATGTGGTTGCTGGGAATTGAACCCAGAACCTCTGGAAGAGCAGTTAGTGCTCTTCACCTCTGAGCCATTTCTCCAGCCCAGCAACTCCATTTCAAAAACAGTTTTGTTGTTACTGGCCCAGATGTTATATTTCACTGAGGAGGGGTCTTATGGTGATATGACTCTCTCTCTACTATATGTCTGGACATATCACTGAGCCTGTCTGGAATAACACAACCGTGGTAGTTGATGGATCCAGTAATGTGTTGTTCATGCAGTTATTATGGCGAACACATGGAGAATTAAATTCTGAGTGTTTGGAAGAGTTAGTTTCTTTTCTTTATATGTTTTCGTTAAAGAAAAGTTTTTTTTTAAAAAAAAACAAACCATTTGGGGAAAATGTTCCCTGATCCCTCTGTGATTTCTCACTTTCCTGTTGTTTCCTGGGCCACATAGGCAATAGACAAAAGGCCAGCGAACCTGGGTGCAAACACCTATACACCCATGTCTGAGTGATTAAGTTCAGTCATCAGGACAGTCTTCGGGGTTTTCACTATAATTCCTGTTATAAACATGAGGAAACTGGAGCAAAGTCAGTCTTAGTAACTTGGCCAAGTTCACAAATTGAACAGGTGATAGGACCAGAAGTGAAACCTGCTATCATCTGAACTAGGACAGTGGCTTTCTGACTGACTGCAAAGCCAGGTCCTAATGCCAGGCCGTCTTCCGCTTGTAATTCTTGGTATACCGGATCATGGGTGGTAGTGTGTGCTGACAGCTTTAGATTAGAACTGTGGGAACAAACAATGCATCCCAAAATATTTGACCTCTCTTGCAGAGAAAGAACATGGGTTCTGTTCCCAGTACTTACATGGGGGCTCACTGAGGTCCGTAAATCCAGTTCCGGGGGATCCAAACCCTCTTCTGGTCCCCCTGGACACCAGGTATACATGGAGAGCACATACATGCACTTGCACATGTATAGAAACTAAACATAAAACTTTAAGATACATGGTTGACCTCTGGTTGGGGATGTATCAGCTGATAAAGTACCCCAGAGCTTGCCAGAAGCCGTGGGTTTGATCCCCAGCACTGCATAACCCAGATGTGGTGGCCTGCGTCTGTAACCCCAGAGCTTAAGAGGTGAAATCAGGAGGATAAAGTGTTTAAAAAACATTGTTGAATTATTGTGGATGTGGAACACACCCTGGCCAATAGTAAGCGGAACCTGAGGAGAGAAATGTATGTGGAATGGCCTTTGGAAGGCTTGGCTCGCCGGTCACGGTGTGTTTTAGGGTTTCCATTTTTGGCTTTGATAGATGGTTTACCTCGTATATGGGAGTTCAGTGGGGCCCCTAGTCTTCTCAGAGGGGAGAAAAAGCACACATAGAGTGCTCTGTCCTCCAGTATTGGGCTGAGGGTACAGGAGGAAGCAGAAAAGTCCCAAAGAAAGTTGGCGCACCCGGCAGTCCTCTGCTCCAAGCTCCGCCCTCTGCTCCAAGCTCCGCCCTCCGCTCCAAGCTCCGCCCTCCGCTCCAAGCTCCGCCCTCCGCTCCAAGCTGCGCCCTCCGCTCCAAGCTCCGCCCTCCGCTCCAAGCTCCGCCCTCCGCTTCTTCCATACTATACCTCAGGTTTTTTCATTCCTGGAGTTTTGCATTCCTAGAGTCCTGCCACACCTTCTTTCTCTGTTGCCACCCTTCATTCAGCTGCAGAGGCCTGTTTGTGTTACTTTATCAGTACATCTGTCCCTTCTTGTTAATGAGCAGTAGTCCAGTATGGCTGAACTACAATCTACGCGTTTTCTCAAACCGCCTAACAGGTTACCACTTACAACAGTATGTGTTTATCTGGTAATAGTTGTGGAAGTCAGATATCTGAGTGGAATCCGTTTTATTTTCAAATTATGACTTCACAAGACCAAAATTGAGGTGTCAGGTGGACCTGAAGTTATGTAGCCGCTCCAAGGAAGACTGTTCCCTGAGCTTAGCAGATGGGACCACAGGAGTGACGTCATGCTCGTACTGTCAGCCTGTGGTCATTCACAGCCCCTACCGCATGTCTGTCCTTCCAACATCGACCCAGGATGTTGTGCAGTGGAATTATAAAAAATCCACAAAGATATAAGGCTAAGCAAGTATGATTTTTGTGAGAAAAACAAGTATCACATGCTTTCTGTCACAGTTGGAATCTAGATTTAAAAAGAAAGTCAAACGAGTAGAAGGTTACTTGGGAAGAAGAGCTGGGTTAGCAGGTGGCAGGGCAGAGGTCAGGCTGCGTGTACGTGTGTGGGAATGCCAAGGTTTTGCACAACTACTGGGCACTGGTTTAAATCATAAAATACTAACTCGTGATAATTTTGTTTTGCTCATAACCTTGTGCCTGAAGGTTAGGGGCAATCATATTGAAGGAGAAGGAGAAAGAGAAAGAGAAAGAGTCCCACTCCCAGGGAGAGAGGGAAGACCCTCTACAGAGGAGCCTCTAGAATGGAAGGTGCCTGTGTAGATGTCATGGAGGATGCAGTCTTCTGCACACGTTAGTCAGTCAAGAACCCATTGTGACACGGATGTGTCGTCAGTCAGGAAGAAGGCGTTTTGCATGTCGTAGATGTGTAGCCAAGAATAGAACCCAACAGTCTTTTGTTTTTGTTTTTGTTTTTTGGTTTGTTGTTGTTGTTGTTTGAACTGGGGAAGTTGAAAAGTCACTTCACTTGACCAATAAGGGGCCTGTGAGGATCACTTGGCCAGGAGCTGCCCTGCAGTCAGTGGTGGATCTACAGGCAGGACATTTGTCTGCTGACTTGTGGGCTGTGCCCAGACAGAACTCAGTCAGGCTAGGTCACTTCATGTTTAATCTCAGAAAGAATGTAACTTTAGGGTCTGGCCTTAGAGATTCTATTTGATTTTAAAAGCCAACATGCTGGCTGGAGATAGAGGATAGCAGGTCTAGAATTTGCCTAACACGCAAGAAACCCTGGGCTCTTACCTGATACTACACGAACCAGGCCTGGGGGTACATGTCCAGCACTTAGAAGGTGTGGACAGGAGGGCCAGAAGTTCAAGGTCATAAGGTCATCCTTAGTGACATAGTAAGTTTAAGGGCAGTCTGAGGTACAGAAGACCATGTCTGGGGGAGGAGGCAAAATAATGCTTTCTTACCATGAGGCTCCTGAGGGTGACACATGTCACAGACCCTCTTGGGTAGCACCATATGCAGGTGTCTTGCCCCTGACTGGCAGTGACCCAACTGAGCTCAGCTAAGGGAAGATTCTTGAGCCTTGTGCACAAATGGTCCATCCCTGCAGCTGTTGCCTGTGGTCCTCCTGCAATGAATTGAGATAGGGAGCAGAGTGCAGCCACCTCCCAGACTCTACCAGCCCACTTGCTAAGTGTCCCCACCCTGTGAGGCCATCCAGAGGCTTTTCCTCAGGTCTTGTGAGATCTTCTTGCCATGTCTCGGGGGGCGGGGGGCATTCTGTTAGCCACTAAATTTGAGGGGTCACCTGAATTCACCCATTATTTACAGAAACCATAAGGAGTGGGGTAAGCTCAGAGATAAACTCAATGTGTTCTGTTAGCATCTGTGGTGGGAGGTACACACATGGCAGACATCTGATTAGGACCTACTGTGTGCCAGACACCGTGCAAAGCTCTGAAGACAGAGATGAGCAAAGCCCTGCTATTATTTGTACAAAATGGTACAGACATGTGAGAGCCACTTGGTACCAAGTGGAACAGTACCATTTCAATAGCAAGGCTCAAAGGAGGGAACGGTTGCTTCTGAGGTGGTTTGGCCACTTCTTAGCTATGCGCTTTTAGTCAAGGTGTTTACCCTATTTCTCAACCTGTAAAGCAAAGCTATAACAAGTTTATATAAAGTACCTAGAACAGAGCTTTAGTTAACTAAAGTCAGCAGCCTCTTTCCTTGCGTGCTTTCTCTCTCCACTGCCCAGAATTATAGCAAGCTGACGACCCAGCCTGCATTGCTGTGCAGGGGCAGGGTGGTGGGATGCTGTCCATGAAATTAGCCCTCAAGTGTTTGCAGATGATTCTACTGAACAAAGAGGCTGGAGAGCTGCGTTCAACACTCAAGATCCTACGTAGGAATTTGGGCTTGGCAGTGGAACACAAAATAACCCACATGGACTTTCAGAAGAGCATTTTCAGCAGAGGAGGGAGAGATTAGGTGAAGCAGAGCACCCAGGAAGCTGTGGCAGAATTCCAGGTGGGAGCTAAGGCCAAAGCTATGGTCACCACGTCCCTGAGAACGTGTAGGCTGAGGGAAGGATTCAGTTCTGCATCTGGCCCGCACACCTGTAGGATTGTTGTTGGTAGAATGTTGGTTTGAGCCCTAATTTGTCCCATGTAGCCATAAATCTTAATATCCTGACATCATGTTCAGCCTTCTGACCTCAGATCCATCTAGACACTACACACATAGCATTGAGTAGGAGCCTGGTGGACACACATGGACAGCTGTGGAGCCTGGAGAATAGGAAGCTATCTTATGGGATGGGGAAGCTGCTGAAGAGAGGCCCAGTATTTAAGATCACAGCAATGAAAACTGCTTCGTGATTGATTGCATATAAAGGCTGGCCATCCAGGAAGCCAAGAGGATGTCTACTGATGTGCTTCAGCTGGATTGGATTCTCTAGTGAACGTGATCTCATTTAATCTTTACAGTCTCGTCAGGTAAAATATCACTATGCCCATTTTATAGGGAAAAGGCTCTAAAACCACAGGTCCCATACCAGTGTCAGACAGCTGACTTATAATTGTCAGACCGTGGACCACACTTCATGTCTCTGAGCATCAATTTGTAAAATAAGCATCATAATGAACCAAACCCAAAGGGATGGTTTCTGCATCAGAGGAGATGCTCTATAGATGACAAAGAAGAGATGGCGTGTAGGTGGGAAGGGAGTGTTCCTTGACACCCTGAGCTGAACCTCAGTGTTGCTACGGAGCTGACCAGCAGTCCCCACTCAGCCCTAGTGTTCTTTTACTGACCTAAACCGTTTCACAGAACATTGACATTGGACAGGCCACTTTGTAACCGTGGCAAAATGAGGTAAAAACAAGACCTTCTATAATTTTGTTTGAACACATGAAACGTGACCATTCTCCCTGGTTGTTGGTGTGACCGCATGATTTTCAAGTAAGATATATAGAAATAAATATTATAATAAATAAATCTGCAAAAGTAGATTGGGGCCTGGGTATAAGCAGAGAGCAGCCTTTCTGTGTCTTAAGTAATCACCAGATTCCTCACGCCCTAATGCAGTATGACTGCTATGTAAGTTTTGCTCATATGGTTTGCCACATGACTATGCATTTGTTTCCTTTAAATCCTGCTTGCTTTGTGTGTGGCTGTGACCCTGGAGCTTGCTGTGAACAGGCTAGCTGGGCCAGCCAGTGAACCCCAGGACTCAAACATCCCTGGACCCTTTCCCCTCAGTGCTGGGAACAGCTGCCTTTCAGCCCACCTGGCCTTTACATGCATGCTGGGGATCCATACCCAGGTTCCCATGCTTGTAGCAGGCATTCTACCCACTGCTTGGCCACATCCGTGTCTCCTCTAGTCAGCATTCCTCTGCCTCTGTGGACGGCCTTCATAGTTCCCCAGCTGTCTCAGTGATACCTTTGCTGGCTGCTTTTCTCCATCATCCAGGTCACGATCCTGGGTCATGTTTACATTTAGGTTCTTGGCCTTCTTTGATCCAGGACAGCTTTACTTTGTCCTCCATGACTGTTGTGTTTTAAGCGTACAGGACAGTTCTGTAGCCACATATTATGTCCCTCAATTGCTTTTACTTGATTTTCCCTCCTGATTAGATTTCACCTCTGCCCTCTTGGCAGTAATAAATGATGGCGTGCCCACCTTTAATACATCCTCAGAGGGAAATCTGATTTGAGTTAACCCATTATTAGTGATGTTCACTCACATCTTCGGGTAAGTTGATGTCCGCCCCCTTCTCTTCTGTGAAGCCGCCATCTTTCCCCTGTGAAACTAAACAGTGATCTGTGAGGAGATGGCTGGGGCCGTGTGACCCTGCCACTCTCCCTGGACTTTTGCTCCCCAGTTTTAAGGTGAATTGACAACTCATCCCTGCATTCACTGTTATTGTGATGGTTATAAAACTTTTCTAAATCAAGTATCCCTTTTATGTTTATTGTTTATGACATCCCAGTGTAAGGCAGAGCGTTCCCTACTTCTATTTTTATTAATATTTATTACCCAGTATGTGTTCGTGGACTTCCGTTTTATTCAATGTATTGAAAGTGAATGCTGTCATTATTCATTTTAATGCTCAAATTCTTCCTGGCCCCAGTTGGTAGGAATCCCTTCAGGGTGGCTCCTATGTTGTTTTGACATCTCCATCACTCTGGTTTTATAAGACTCCGATGTCACCTCACTTCTTGGCACAAATGGGTGCTCAGTTTCCAGTTGTTCTTTCCTTGTCCTGACCCTGGAATCTGCCATTTCTTCAGGGGATCTGATTTCTCTTAGTGAAAAAGCACTTAGGATCTGAGATCTGTAGAGTCAGGGAACTCATCGATGCTGGAGGCAGAGGCAGAGGTCACCGCTTCTAGGCAGTTTTACACTGGCTTAAGCAACCTACATGTGTAGGGATGGAACTGTAATTTCCCATCATGCCTTGACCTTTGGTCTGGTGTACAGGGCTGCTCTTTGCTCCCCTGGTTCCATGTTCATGCTTCCTCCATCAACAGTGGAATTCTGGTTTCCAGCAACATTAATATATTTGTTCATCCGTACATTCTAGCAGTGTGTGCAAAATACCTTCAGAACCCACACATGCATCCTACGGAGGCAAAGGATCTACTGTACAGTTTAAGATGGTTTTTGCAGTTCTTCCTTTTCATTTTTCTGGGTTTTTAAAATTTCATTTGTTTGGTTTTTTAACAAAGACAATTACTGTTATTTGAGATTACTTAAGATTATAATTCCAGAAAACAGATGCACACAGTCTTGAAAATCTATTTCCACTTGTTTTTAACCAGAGTGTACTGAGTCAGAGTCCTGTGTCCAAAGGCCGCTAGGATTAGCTACTTCCTGTCCCTCTAAACAGTTATATTTGTATTTGAAGTAAGTTTTGCCCATCGTTTATATTTAGTTTATATAAATTAGTGATTGCCCATGCTGGGCTTCTTTTAATATTATTCTTGATATTCTATGAATCTCAGCAATTTTCCCCTGCTATATGAAGCATATGAATTAGTTAGTTTTCTGTTGTTGTGGTAAAACTCCATGATATGGCAGTGCTCTTCATAGAAGGAAGAGTCTATTTATGTAAACGGTTCCAAAGGGATAAGAGTCATGGGGGCTGGAGAGATGGCTCAGTGGTTAAGAGCACTGGCTGCTCTTCTAGAGGATCCTTGTTCAATTCCCAGCAACCACATGGCAGCTCATACCTGTCTGTAACTCCAATTCCAGAGGCTCCAACTCTCTCCCACAGATGCATACACACAGGCAAAACACCAATCCACATAGAAAAAAGAGTCAGTCGTGGCAGGGCGTGGCAGGGAGATGTGTCAGCAAGTGGCAGGCATGGTGACAGGAAGAGGAAGCAGGAACAGGCTTGCAGCTTGAGCTGCAAGCAGGAGCCAGAGAGAAGGACCAGTCTTTGGCTCTCCAAGACCACCTCTAGTGATATATTTTCTACAAGGCTACACCTCTGAAACCTTCCAAACAGCACTGTCAACGTGGGACCAAGTGTTCTAGCGCCTGAGACTTACAGGGCATGCCGTTCAAGCCAGAACCACCTCCTCTGAGCGGTGTGCATGCAAGGCAAGCACCGTACACCACACACATGACCCACAGTTTTTCCTGGTAAGCCAACGCCAAATCTTCCTCTACAATTTTTAACTTTGATGCATGGGAACACAGGCCTTGTGCTCTCTTACAGAGCTGCACTGTGAACACTCTTACATATGCCTTTGGATGAAAATAAGCACGTATCAGTTTGGGGCACTTGTATGCGCTGGTAAATGTACATTATGTATATGTACGTAGTCTCTCAGCTTTGGAAGATACTGCCAGACAAATTTCAAAGCAGCTATTGGATTTCACTCCTGATGACTGTGTGAGACTTCAGCTTGTTCACATCTTTACCAGCACTTGGTCTTGTTAGTCTTTTAATTTTTTTTTGTTGTTGTCGTTGTTTGAGACAGGGTTTCTCTGTGTAGCCCTGGCTGTCCTGGACTCTCTTTGTAGACCAGGCTGGCCTTGAACTCACAGAGATCCAGCTGCCTCTGCCTCCCGAGTGCTTGGGATGAAAGGCGTGCGCTGCCATGCCCAGCAGTCTTTTTCATTCTGATCTATCCTGGTGACTAGGGCAAGGGTTAAACTTTTTTGAGCAGCACTCTCTACAGCAGTGCTCGACCTATGGGTTGTGACTTTGAGGGCTGAATGCCCTTTTCCCGGGGGTCAACAAAGAACATTAGAAAACACAGTTATTTGCGTTATGACTCAGAACAGTAGCAAAGTTACAGTTATGAAGTAGCAATGAAATAGTTTTGTGGTTGGGGTCACCACAACATGAGGAGCTGTGTTAAAGAGTCACAGCATCAGGAAGGCTGAGAGCCACTGCTCTACAGTGTTTGCCTGTCCCCAAGTAGTCATCGCTTTAAGTTTAACCAAGCCTGCTGTCCTCTGCGCACAGTTCTATACTGTCCCCAAGGGCATGATGACACACCTTTACTGAATCTAGATATATTGTTATATTAGGCTCCTTCAATCCGAAAGGATCAGAGATACTCATATCTAAGGATTATTGCAGACTTTAGTATAGAGGGGAAAGCAGGTGAAGTAAATGGAGAGAGCAACAGGAAAGTCATTCAGGACCAAAGGCAGCTCAGAAGCTCGTCATTGGCCCTCAGACAGAATGGTCACACTGTGGTGCTTTGTGGGCTAGAAAATTTATGTCTCAGAAGCAATTCTTTAGAATGAAGTGAAGGGTAAAGTTTTATTCTGGAGATGGCAATGTGCTTGTGTTGGGTAGTCAGGAGGTGTTTAGGATGTGTGACATGGGTCTGGTTGGTAATACACCATTTTCAGAGAGGCAGAGGGGTTTGCCCGCCAGCACGTGGATGCCAGGTTTCGAATCCAGGTTTTCTCATTCCTTCTCCAAGCCCTCTCTTCACTACTCCCACACTGAGTCATGAGAGATTGGAAGTTCAAAAAGAGACTGGACCAAAGCAAACTATAGCTGAGGCAGGAGGAGAGAGGAGCTGGGCCTCCCAGGAGCTGAGATGGTCCACCAGACAGCGTGTCTCTTGAGTGTGAGTTATGGTGCACACACAGGGAAGGGACTTGTCTTGTTGAGCCTTAGGAAAGGAGACCCAGTGTGAGGACAAGAAGGGAGATCTTGTCACCATGACAGTGCAGAACTCAAAATGAGTAAGAGAATGAAGACACAGTGGAGTCTAGTGCAGGCTCTTAAAGGGGCCTAGGCTGGAATGGAGAGGACCGAGCAGCATCCTGGCCACTTTGAGACTCCCTGGGCTCGAGTCTGACTGGATGCAAGACAGAGCCTCATTGTCCCAGGAAAGTGTCTTGAGGCAATCAGCTCTCACCTGCATGGCCCTGACTGTCCTGTCGGCCACCCCTATAGAGCCCTGGTGCTGTCCTTTGGGGAATTGGTTCCTCAGGTAGTCAATGATAGATGGCCATAGATTGTTCTGGCGTGGCAGCCAAGTCTGGAGGAGTGGGCTGCTGGTGGAGGAGCTGCAGTGCTGCTCACAAACAGGACAGCTACTGCGTGGGGTGGAGCTTATACAGGGAACCTTGCTATGGGGGCACTGATGTCCTGTACCTTACCCTGTAGGCTGTACACTAACTACGAAAGTCCGTGTGCTGGAGTAAGACTTGGTAGTACTGCCTTGGACATTAATGCCCCATTTTGAAGAATTCCTAACCCTAGTCCCTAAGCTACAAAAGACATGGCAGGCTTCTTTAAAACTTGAGATAATGTCTCTCAGTCCCTATGAATGTTCCAGTTCAGTTACATTTGGGCTCCTGGAGAGGATCCTGCAAACGTGTTGAACCCGTAGGAAGGGGAGCCATTGAGAGTCACATGCAAGATGTCTCAGTGGGTCTAAGGGGTCTTCAAAGGAGGAGTAGCTGCTGTGCTCTTCAGCCAGGTAGAGCTTGAAGGAGGCGTGAAGTTGCTGAGCTGGCAGCTGGCAAGGGCTCCCAGGCAGAGGCAAACAAGCAAACCCACTTTCACTTTCCTGTGCTCACACTGAACCTGTTTCAGTACTGGTGGGACCCACCCGCTTCTGTGTTGGCAGGTTCTATCCCAGGGTCTTGAACCTTGAGAGGCAAGTGCTCTACCTGTAAGCCGTATCTCCAGTCCCTAATGTACATTTCTTTAGGGATGCCACCTCAAAGACTGTCCGTACATGCGTGGGACTATTTAGTGCTGGCTATCCCCTGCTCCTGTTGTCTTGTTATCACCCCTCACTCCTGTGCCCTGCACTTGGGCTATGGACAGAGTCACCGGGCAGGGAGTCAGCTGGATGATGGAGGGAGGGACTGAGGTAGGAAACAGTTCCTAAGTGGAGCAGCAGGCTGGGGATGGGGGTTGATGTTTGAACAGTTCTCTGCGGCTTACCTAAGTAAACGGTGGGAGATGTGAAATTCCAGTCAAGGAGGTAAAATGCTTATGAGCCTGAAATATGAGTCATGACTGGGAAGAGAATCCATTATTTGCAGTTGAGAGTTTATGAGAGGTAAATATGGACCAACTCATCCTGGCTGTGTCATTTAGACCTTACCCATCCAATAGAGTGGAAGGGGAGCTGAGGAGGGTTTTCAGCAGGGGTCAGATTTGTGTATAAGAAAGGACCATTTCATCTGTCCTACGACACTTCTGTAAGGCAGACAAGACGCACTGTCATCTTTTAATATCCGAGGACTTTCAGGTCCTGGAGGTTAAGAGTCTTGCCAAAGATCTCAGGAACCAGAAAGTAGAGGGCCCAGGAGTGACCTGGCTTCCTGGCTTGGGATCTTTCTCCTGGCACATAGCCATTTTTAACAGTCTTCTACAAAATCGTCTGCCGCTGGGCAGTGGGGAGATGCTGGCAGGAGTAATATGGAGCAGTGGGCACTGATGCAGTATCACTGAAGGAGTGTAATGCTGGAAGTTGTGGTGTGTGGTGTTCAGGGTTCCCCCCCCTCCCTGCAAGCCAGAGCACAGGGAGGGAGAAGCCATGGAAAGCTCCGTGCTCCCAGCTCAGCACAGGTATGACAAAGCCTGTCCATCCCTGTCTTACTCATGAGTACAGAGCCGCAGCTAGAGTGAGAGCTAGCATTTGTCAGTGGCTGGCCTGGAAGGCCGATCCCTAATGCTGGTCGGCTCCAAGTCTCTGATCAGGGCAACCCTCAACCCCCAGACAAAAGTCCTTTGCCTCTCTGTGTGTTTCTTAAATTGAAGAGGTTTGTTTGTTTGAGGTAACATGAAGCAGAAGTAAAGGACAGTAGCTTGTAAATCAGACAAACTGGGTTTTACTTCTGTTGCTGCTGCCTTAACTAACTGTGGAAGCCACTGAATATGGATGAGCCTCGAGCTCCTCATCTCTAAAATGAGCAAAGCCAAACATACCTGGAAAGCTGTCTGTGGTGATTAAAATGTTCCAGCGTTTCAGAAGCACCTTGGAGCATAGCCTGGTACACACGAGTCCTCGGGTTATGGTAGTTTTAATTACTGTTCCTATCACCGTCACCACACTGCTATTGCTTTACCCACCGTGAACGAATATTCTGGAAATAAAGCCTGGTTGTGTTGCTACCAGGATGCGATTGTCCTGATCATTTACTTCTGTTACCTTTGGAGCCCCGTCCCAGATCTAAACATAGAAATTTTATAGTTAGTTAGCTTTTCTTTCCTATGTGGAGGGAACTGCATTGCATTTTTTCTTATTTTTAATGGACCTGCCCCACCTCCCCCCATTACAAGAATTAGCGTGTACGCCTCAGAGACAGGCGCTGTCAACATTCTGATGTCTCCCCTTGCGGTCATTTTTATTCATGTTTTATTACAGATCGGGTAATGTATTATGGATAGAACTTTTATGTGATTTTTTTCAGTTCAGATGATATTTGGAATATTTTCTGAGTGTAAGCATCATTTTCCTAGGCTGCTTAATAGTCTGTCAGATAGCTTTGCCATCATTTACATACAGATTTGCTTACTGCTAGACATCCAAGGCTTTCCCATGTTCATCAGTCTAAGCTGTGCCCTGTAACAAACAGACTTAGGGAGCCAGCCTCAGTACAGCCAGGAAGCTTATGGTGAACTCCCATCATGCCTCTGGTCCCCAGGGAGTTACTGTGGGTCAGTGACAGACCTCCTCAAGCTTAGAGACAGTCTGGAGCAACTTACCAAGAGGATTTCTTTGTCACACTCTCTCAGAGTCCATGCATGTTATAGTCCCCTCTCCTAGGTTGAATCTAGCACAGGGAATCCCATCTTTGTGCAGGGCGAGGCCTAGGAGCCCAGGCTGCCTTTCTTGCCCTCTGGCCTGCCTCGCTAAAATGCTTTGAGCTCTCCCTGCGGTCAGAACTTTCATTTCCACTAGGACATCTAGACGGGAACTTGTCAGGGTATGAGAGCCACAGTGGCACTAGTTTTTTTAAAAGTGTATTAGATTTAAAAGCACTTTATGTTTCTGGGTTCTTTGCTTGTATGTATGTGTATGTCCAGTGCCCATGCAAGCCAAAAGAGAAGGACAGTCGTTCTCTAGAACTAGACAATTGTGACCCAGGGCTTCTGGGAGAATAGCCAGTGCTCTTAACCTCTGAGCCATCTCTCCAACCTCTCCAGTCTTTTTTTTTTTTTTAATTAACAAATATCAGTTTTATATACATACACATACATATACGTGTGTGTGTCATATACAACGTGAGGTTTTGAAGTAAGTGCGCATTGCAGAATAGCTAGGTCAGGCTAATTTATGTATCCTCTCTCTCACATATTTGTCATTTTTGTGTTAAGAAAGCTTAAAGTATACTCACATTTTATTTTTTCCTTTTTTTCATTTGTGTGTGTGTGTGTCAACTCATGTTTGCATGTATGTGGGCACACATATATGTGGGTGGGTGTGTGCACATGTGAAGTCCCGAGGTTGATGTTAACAATCATCGTCCATTGTTCTTGCGCTCAACCCAGCTTGTTCTGGGGATCTGTCGCCTCCTTCCTCGGAGACTGGAATCATAGGTGAGCTACCACACCCACCCTGTGTCAACATGGGTTCCGGGGATCTGAACTCCAGTTTGTGCTTGCATAGTATGTGTTTTAACTTCTGCTATTTAGCGGTTCTCAAGAATATAACACACTGCTATTAGTCACAGCCATCGCTGGACTGTAACAGGGATGAACCCAAGGAGCGTTCTATTAAATAAGCCAGGTACAGACAGGCTAAATATCACTCTCATGGAATCATTCCTGTGGTCATGAAAGTTCTCACATTCAGACTTGCCCTGGAACTCAGGGCAAATCATTTCCTCTTGCCATGTCTCCTCTCGGTCCTGGGAACATAGCTGACACCCATGGCCCTTCCCAGATCAACATTCAGAGTACTTACCCCTTTTCTCAGGCCTGGGATTAAAATGAGCATCCTGATGCTGGTCACACATGCTTCACCAGAGCCTAGAACGCCTCTTCATCAGCACCAGGGGAGTCACCTCTGCCTTCCCATCCTGTCACTTCCTCCTGACAGCTGGTAGATGATGTAGACACTGAAGGGGTCTGGATTCAAACCTTGACAACCTGCTGTGCCCCTCCCCCACCCCATGTCTCTCTCTCTCTCTCTCTCTCTCTCTCTCTCTCTCTCTCTCTCTCCTCTCTCTCTCTCTCTCTGAGGCTTTCTCTCTTCATGCACTTGGCATTTTTATTTCTTGTTTGTCAGATGTTAACTGAGCCCCAGGCTCTGTACATTTCAAGAGTGCAATACAGAGGCGAGACACACTGTGTTCTCAGGCTGTGTGCATCTAGCAGAGACCAGAAAAAACACTAAAAACAAGATGCCTGCTGCAGTGTGGTGCCAGATAGACAGAATGATTCTAATCGGGCAGAATGACAGCAGTGCCCAAGCCAGCCTAAACGCTGTAGCCAAGGGGTTCAGTGGGCACCCTGAGGTAACAATGAATGCAGCCTTTTATGTAGGCGATGAGGAGAGGCCAATCTGGGGGGATGAACAAGCACGCACTTGAGCACAAGAGAACACAACGCATTCAGATGCCACAGGGAGTCTGGACTGCAAGAAGAGAGGAACAGAGCAGAAACATCTGTTCTACTGACTCTTTGGCTCGTATTATCACTGAATGTGATGGTCATTTTAATTTAGCATTTGCAAACTGTTACCTTTATTCTGTTTTTTAAAGTGATGTGTACATTATAGAAATTTTGAAAAATGTTTTGTGTGTGATTTCAGTACACGCCTGAAATCATTTGGGAGCTAGAGGTAAGAGGCACAGGAGTTTAAGGCCAGCCATAGCCCCATGAGACCCTGTCTGTGGTTTTGTATTTGGATTGCTAGAGAGAGGGTTTTATTAAGAATCGACAGAGGACCCAGGCTCAATCACAGCTCTGCGTGGTAGCTCACCATGTCTAAAACTCCCATCCCAGGGGATCACCGCCCTCTTCTGACCTCTGTGGGTACTGCATGCCTATGGTGCATAGCCGTGCGTGCAGATAAAAACCCCTACACAAAAAATTAAAGTGAAAAAAATTAAAATTAAATAAAACAGATTAAAAATTTAAGTAAAAGAGAAGAAAGTTTGAAAAATAAAAAGTAGAAAGAAGATATCATTGGTAGTCTAACTGGCTAAAGACAGATTTAACATCTTGGTGCATTTCCATGCAATGTTTTTCACACTGACTTTTCATGTAGCTGTGAATATGTTATAATTATAATTTTAACCTTTGTGTATGATGCTCCTCTCTACATCTTTCTAAAAGTTGCCCAAAAAATGGATGTGCATGCCGTTATAAAATAACCATGGTCACAAAGCACACTGGCTGAGATGTCTGTACATTTTTTCTAATGGCATATATTTTCTTTACTTTTACAGATTTCTTGTGGCTCAGAGCACAACTTGGCAGTAATTAGTAAGTAATCTTTACATTGATAACAGTTGATTGTGAAACCCGTGTAACATAATTGGAGAAGACTCACTGGGGAGTCAGGCTTGGTGGTGTGCTTGCGTGCCCAGCATCCAGAAGCTGGGATTTACAGTGAGAGAGAGGGTCAGGGGAGAGGGGGAGCTGGGGAAGATTTTGGAGACATTTTTGGTGACAAATCACTTAGTAGAAGCCTGTTTTCTGAACACTTCAGCCTGTTTCACTGAGTATCTTCTGAAGGTGACTGAGCTTGCTCCTGCCTCAGAAAATATTTAAAGTCCTAATTCACAGGCTCGGGAATCATGGATAGGGAGACATAAAACTGAGGAGTGAACTAGAGACTTCTGACTCTCTGAACAAACCCATTCTAGAAAGTTCTTTCCTCTTGGTCTGGCTCTGTCTTTGGAAGCACAGGGCTTGGTTCTCAGTCCTTGCTGCCTGATGTACACCTGCACCTGGGAACTCCCAGTCGGGTACAAACCTGGTTCATTAAAGCCTCCTCTTAGGTGGCCGAAGTTCATGACCACACCCATGAGCAATTCATTCAAGAGAGCTGTCCGTTACTCTCCCTAGTCAGTTTGGGCTGAAGAGCACAGTGTGGCCGACTAGGGCTTCTCAAACCATCGCTGCTCAGGATCCATTGGTACCTAGCATGACTCCAAGTGTGCACGTGTGGAAAGTGCACATAGACATGAGATGTACAGTGGCAGCAGCTCATATAGAAAGGTTTAAAACCAGTTCTTCAGTGTACAGTAACTTTTACTGTTAAAGGACGAAGCAGACTTGTGTGCTAATGAGATGTGTGTGTGTGTTTCTTTTTACATACAGAGTTAAGTCTTGATTGAATATTTGATATCATAGAGCACAGAACACACTCAAAGCTGTCAGTGCTCAGGACAACACTCATAAAAACACCCAGTGCAAGACAGCAGAGTGTTTGAGACCATTTCAAAAATATCATTGGGCATTCTATCCAAAGCATAAGCCAAAATTAATTTAATAATGTTTGAAATTTTATTTAGTTGTGTTGTTGGTGGTGTGTGTGTGTGTATACATGTGTAGGCACACACGACACTTGTTTCAGGGATCAACACTTGGGCCTTCAGGTTTGGTGGTAAGTGCTTTTACTCACTGAGCCATCTAGCCTGTTCTGTTTAATGACTTTAAAAAAGCAACTCAAATCATCATCTCATAGAGCAGCAGTCTTTAAAACCAAATACTCTGTCTCACTGAGCACACGCTAGAGACACGCTTCGCTGATCCTGCCGAGGCATAACAACAGGAAAAACATAGAAAACGTCTCTGTTCTCATCATTTGACCACCATGCTTCTAGAAGAGCAGAAAGTAATGTATGTCACGGGGAGTCTGTGCCTCAGTGTTTCGGGCAGTGTTTGTTGGCCTTGTTGTGTTCAGAATCAAAGCTGCTGTGAAGTCACATGATACAACATGGGTGAGCGGTGCCAACAACGCCTCGGCTTCGTTCCATATTTGATTTTGAAATAATTTGTTATTGTTGTGTGTTCAGAAACCTTTTACTGCTGCCAAATTTTTCACAACCCCCACATGTAGTCACTGTACCCCGTATGAGGTTGTCACCACAGTTTAAGAAGCTGGGCATAGCGAACTTCAGTACTGTGGCAAGAGGCCAGAGTTCAGTGCAGGCTTCTGTGCGAGTGTGGCGCAGATGAGGCACTTAAACCTCGTTTTCCTCATCATCAAAATAGAGGTGGCAACAGTACCCAGCGCATAGTGTTGATGTGACGCAGTGTGACCGCTCCGGCGGAGGGCCCCAGTTTGCTTCCCAGCAACCATGTCCAGTGACCTTCAACCACCTGTGATACCCTCCAGCTGATACAATGCCCTCTGGCCTCCGTAGACACTGTGTTCACTGTACAAACACATTTGCAGATAATTAAAACTGAAAGTAAAATCTTTTTTAAAAAAAATGTTTAAAAATTTTTTTTAGAAATGTTAGTTGCTGTCATTTAATGTGATTTCCCCCCCCCGGGGGGGGTTCTTAGGCTTTAAGTTCTCCCACCTGTGAATTGGAAGGCTTAAGACTCTCCAGCTGTGTTTTAGAACTCGTTACCACTCACCCCTGCCTGCCCCCTGACAGAGGTCTATTCTGTTTCCTGTGTCCTAGCTGGGACTCCTGGATTCTGGAAGGGAAGCCCTCTGTACCCCCCTCCCCTTTCTAACAGCACCATGGATAGCACCTGACTCTCTGCAGAGCCATAAGCACTCTTGTCTAAGCTAGACTGACAGCTGCCTAGGATTGAAGTGGTTTGAGGCCCTGTTTGCTGGCCCGCCCGTGCCATGTGCGCAGGGGTGAGAACCAAGGACGGCAGGGAAGGGGAGCTGCAGGCAGCAGCGGGGACCGAAGAGCTGGAGTCAGAGAAAGAGCTAGAACATGTGTCAGCAAAGCTGCCTGCTTCACAGCAGGAGGAGTATTTTACACAGGAACTGCTGTGGTCCGGCTGTAATTAAGATGAGCTAATGAGAGAATCCAAGGCTGTCCTTTAGAGAGAATCCGTTGCTGCTGCCATCGCTGGACGGAAGAAGGTAGTTACCCTGGGGACCAGTGTGGACAAAAAGGTTGAAGAAAATCTCTATTCATGAAGCCCACAACTCAGCCACAAGAGAGGGCCCAAGCTAGCAGAGCAGGCAGCTGATCAGCAGAGGCAGCCTGGGACCTGGAAGGAGCAGAGCCAGCAGGCAGGCTGCTATGAGTCAAAACTCATCTATCTCCCTCCGTACAATGGGGTAATAATCCTAAATGCAGGGCTGTTGTGCACATTAGGTGAGATGAAGTCCACAAGCTGCCTCTTGTGTATATTTGTTTGTTTCTGATTTACGTTGGCATGGAAAGTGGTAGAGAACTGTTCTGGTGAAGTTTTTCTTTGTTGAGAGAGCAACAGGATGACATTTTGGGAAGTGTTATCCGGATGAGCCTTCGAGAGTCAGTGGGGGGAACTGGACAAGAGTTTGAGTCTTTTGAAATCAGACATGATGCTGGGGACGGATCTTAGAGGTGGAGCGCCTGCCTCAAATGCATGAGGTCCAGGGCTTGATCCCAGGACCATACACAATAAAATATAAATATGAGTAAATAAATAAATAAGCTGGCTGCGGTGGTACAGACCTGTAATCCCAGCCCGTGGGAGCCTGAGACAGTGAGATCACTGCAAGTTAGAGGCTTGGTTTACATAGCAATGACCAAGCTGACCAGGCTATAGAGTGAGACTCTGTTCCACTCCACTAAATAAATGAAACAATAATAAAAAAGCAAGTATAATTTAAAATTATTTCAATAATTATAAATTATTCATTTATTATGTGCATGCATGTGGACCTTTGTAAGTTTATATGCACCATGTGCATGAAGGTACCAAAAGGTCAGAGGGCATCAGAACCCCTGAGGCCCCCATTGTAGGTGCTAGGAACTGAGCTCAGGTCTTCTCCAGTCCCACAAGTGTAATTTTCATGTTGTCCTTCTGCCCAGGCTCAGTGTGTTGAGCAGAGAGCCCAGGATCAGGATAAGTAGACCCACAGTATTCTCAGGTGTCCCGCCTGCTTGGGAGCTGAGAATCAGAGGTGCTCTGGAGTAAGTCTCCAGAGGGAGCCCTGCAGAGTGCATACTTTGTGAGCAGAAGTAGCAAGAAGCTGCTGCCTGTTCATCCTGGAGGGAGACCAGCAGGACATGCTGGAGAAGAGCCCTGGCAGCCTGAGTCCCTGCTGCTTCCCTCCCAGCCCTGTTGTCATTGCCATGTCAGACAGAGTCCTGCCTTCAGTCCATTCCAAGCCCAGCACTAGTGCCTGGTACTCTATTCCATGCATGAGAGACTTGCCGTACTTCCAGAATAGGCTGGAATGGAGTAAAGAGAAGCCAGACTTTGCTCGTGGATAGGAGCCTCAGTGGCTAACAAATGTGTACCAGACCACACAGCCTGGAGAGAGCAGTGAGGCAGAGACAGACGAGGGGATTGGGGGGGTGGGGGAGTTACTCTGTTTTAGGGGAGTGAACAAACTCTACAAGGTACATGTGTTCTAACCACTGGGGACAAATGACACTCAGAGGCCAGGTGGGTTAACAGGCTGCTCATAGAAGGGAGGGTTACAACTGATTATGAGGGAGACCCAGGCTCCCTGAAGAGCCATAGTGACTGAAGAAAAATGTGTCTTCATCCTGGATGTCCTAGACAAAACCTGCGTGTAGCTGCAGAGGCTGCGGTAAGATGACTCCTGACCCTGTCCGGGATCTGGATGTCTCAGCAGCTCTTGGGATAGTGCCAATCCAGGTTTGTTCTGAGTCAGAATTCTGGTACCCACTTCCCAGAAAGGGACCAAGTCTCTGCCTGTGCAGCCCAGAGCAAGCCTCTTGGCCTTCAATTTCAGCTTCCTCCAGAAAACAGATTTCTATGTGGTGACTTTATCTGCATCTACGTTTCTATCCTCTTTGGCAGTTTGGATGAGACCTTCTCTTAGTTTCCCTATTAAGTCTTTCTTGGCATGGCTGGTGCTTGCCCCTGTGGGGAGGCAGGATGGCAGTTGGTGTGAGCGCCTGCCTGGGAGGGAAGTAGCCCTCGGATGCTTAGATGACAGCTGAGGAGAGAGATGAGTCCATTGGCCATAACTGGGTTGCCCATGCAACCTCCTGCTTCCTGCAGCTACCCTGCCCCGCTGAGCTGGATTCCCGGGCTATAGCCTTGCCAACATGTTGTCCACTCCAGAAGTGGGTCTTCCTGAGTGGCGTAGGCATGCCAGGACCCTGTCTGCTCATCATAGGTACCGTGTGCTCACTCACCTGGATGATTTGTCGCCTTTTCGTTTCTTTTCATCCAGAATTTTCCTTCATATCTTCCATTGTAGACATTGTTGGCAGAGATGAGCAAGGTCACATGACCAAGCTGCTCCGGAGACCCTTGCTAGGAAGTAGCTCAGTGAGCAAAAGGCTAGCTGTTTGTTCTGGTTACTTTTTTTCTTTCTACATGACAAAAGAAACTTGAGGAAAGCAGAGTTTATTTGGCTCACTGTTACCAGGATACAAGCCATCATGGCAGGAAGGGAGCCAGAGCAGAAGGCAGCTGTTCACCTTGTGCACAGGAAGCCAAGACTGCCAAACACTCGGGCTCTGCTCATTTCTTCCTTTTCACTATGGCTGAGCCCTGGAAACGGTACCACTCACTTCTAGGGTGAGTGTTCCAGCCTCAGTTAACATAAATAGCAGTCCTTCATAGACACACCCAGAGATTCGTTTACATGGTGACTCTAAATTCCATCAAGTTGATAGCCAAGGATAACCATTATGCTTGTTGGCCAGCCAGCCTTGTCTATTCGGTGGCCTCCTGGGGAAGTGACAGACATTGTGTGTGTATGTGGGGGAGGAGGGGGACAAGGTGGACGGCTCCTGGGGATTGATATTTGAAGTTGTCTTTGCACATACGTACATATACATACATAAAAAGAAGTGGAGGCAGGCAGGCAGACAGAGGAGCTGGCTACGCCCTTCTCCATCCTCCATGCAGACTTTTTGAAAAGGACACTGTGGTGATGGCATTCTGGAGCAGAAGGCTTGCCAGACAGCCTTTGTTAAATAATTGTATATATTGACAGGAAGCATGGTCCCCACTTTCCCTAGCAAAGCCAGTTCTCATACCAAATTGAAATGATAGTCTATGCATCATTCTACTGGTGCTGTCCAGCTGATGAACCCTTGGACCTTTGTTAGATCTATGGTGAAGCATTTGACCTTGGTCTGACACCCATCAAACAGGGCCCTGTCAGAATTTAATGGAGAAAAAAATGTAATAGAGAAAAATTACTTTTTTATTTTTATTTTATGGCACTAGCAATGATACCTTTGAACCCTAGGGCTTTGTAGAGTGCTCTGAGGAGTGTTCAAGCTTGCCTGTTCCTCTGTGGAGTGCGATAAGCAGGCGATAAATGTCTTCTCTGATGATACATTTTATTTTCATTGCTAAGTGATGAGTCAGCACCGCCATGGACATTGTTACATCACTGTGGGAAAGGACACACTCCAGAAGTTAAGTTATTATACAAAAATTATTCTTAATTTTGTAATGTATTACCAAATTCACCACTAAAGAATGATACTATTTTTTTTTTTTTTAATTCCAACCAGCAATATGCAACAGTGCCCATTTTTTGTAGTATGCCTAACAGGTTGTAAAGGTTTGGATTTTTGCCAGTCTGATGTGACAGTTGAACAAATATTCAAGGTGGCTTTTTAATTAATTTGGTTTTGTTTTAAAACAGAGTCTCTCTGCATAGCCCTGGCTGTTCTGGAACTGACTGCTTAGACTAGAGATATATCTGCCTGCTTCTACCTCCTGAGCGCTGGGATTTAAAGATGTCCATCACTGTCCTTGGCTTGATTTCTTTTTAACTTTATGTGTCTGTTTTGCCAAAACACATGTTTATATACCATGGGCTTGCTTGGTGTCTGTGGAGCCCAAAAGAGTATGTGAGAGCATCTGAAACTGGAGTTGTAGAAGGTTGTTAAGTGTCCTGTAGGTGCCAGGGATCCAACTCAGGTCCTCTGTAAGAGCATACTGTACTTTTAAACACTGAGCCCTTTTAATTACTTTTGGATTTGAAGCATAGCGTTTACAGACTGGCAAAATGGCTCAGTGGCTATGGGCACTTACCTCCAAGTCTGACAACCTGAGTTTCAGACCCTTGACTGACTTTGAGCTCCAGAGAACTGATAGCTGTAAGTTTTCCTCTGACCTCCACACCTGGACTATGGTACACACACTCACACTCACACACACATATACACACTCACACACTCACACGCACACAAACACACACTCACACACGCACACACACTCACACACGCACACACTTGCACACACTCACACACGCTCACGCACGCACACACACGCACACACTCACACATACACACAAACGCACACTCACTCTCACACTCTCACGCACGCTCACACTCACACACATAACACACACATATATACACTCACACATATACACACAAACGCACACACACGCACACTCACACACTCACACACTCACACTCATACACACTCACGCACACTCGCACACACTCACACACACATATACACACTCACACTCACACACACTCACGCACACTCACACACACGCACACATGCACACACACAAATGCACACTCACTCTCACACTCTCACACACGCTCACACACACGCACACACTCACACACACGCACACACACATATACACACTCACACATATACACACAAACGCACACACACTCACACACGCACACACTCACACTCATACACACACTCACACATACTCACACACACTCACACATACTCACACACTCGTGCACACACACTCGCACACACACAAATGCACACTCACTCTTACACTCTCACGCACGCTCACACACACGCACACACACTCACACACTCACATGCACTCACACACGCACACACATAACACACACTCACACACAGTGACCTTTTCACTTCCCTCACCTTAGTTCTTATAAGTGAGGGTGAACCCCTTTTCTATGGAGGCCATTGCTGTTTCCTCCTAGAGAAGGTTTGTTTCATCCCTGTATTGGGTTTGCACTGCCGTTGTAATAAGTTACTTCAAAATTAGTGGCTTAAAACAACATACACACATTGTCTTAAGGCTGAAGTCAGCAATCTTGATAGACCTCCGGGCTAAGGGCAGGATAGTGATTCCTTTCTCTCATTTTTGGTAGCTCTAGAGTGAATCTGTCACCATTCCCACCTTCCACGGAACTGGTCATGTCCTATTCAGAAGTGACTGGCACCCCTTTGTTTCCAAAGCCAACAGCGGCTGATGGAAGCATCTCCTCTGGTTCCTCTGGCCCTGACTCTTTCATCCCTTCCAGTCCCCATTTAGCCTCGTGACTATATTGGACTCACTTGGATAATTTAGCCCCATCTTTTATGGTAATGTCAGCTAATTGGTTCCCTTCATCTGCTCATTCAGTGATCTTTTGTCATCCAACCCCAGATTCACAAGCTGCAGGACTCCAGCAACCTTGGGTGGTCAGTGCTATTCCTATCATGGTGTCCTATCCCCAGGTTACAGGGCCTAAATGGCCATGATCCCCCACTCCCACGGTTAACCCTAGTGTGGAAACACCCAGATATGGGGTCTTTGAGAGGTGACTAAGTTATGACACCCGTCCCATAAGAAAGCTTAATGCCCTTGCAAAAGAGGCCCACAGGGATGTATTTGTCCATTCCCTTACATGAGGGCATGTAGTGAGTGCCGTAATGGTACACACACACTCACACGCACTCACACCCACACTCACACATACGCACCCCCACTCACACACACACACACACACACACACACACACACACACACACACTGACCACGAAGCCAGCATTGGCCTTATAGCTATGGGCATCCAGGTTTTGGTAAAGTCCCTTTTAAAAGTGACCACAGTTGGGGCGTCTTGTTAGAACCACCTAAGCAGGCGATACCCTCTCACGCCCGTGGACAGTTGGTCATTAGGAGTGTTCTTCATAAGGGAGCATCCTCCTTTCTCAGCAGTATTATTGCACACATAAGTTCTTGAGTTTTTCTCTTTTACTTTTGCTTTTGGTCTTTTTGCTTATTTCACCTTTATGATTTTTGGCATTTAACCTTTGCCGTTAGAAGGGATTAAATGTATCAGTCCTTTCAATATGGCTTCTGGATTTTAAGCTGGTGCAGTCCTCCACAGGGGTATATGAAGGCCCAGGCATGGGAATCTAGATACAACTGCAGTGTTGTTACTCAAGTATTTTGCCAAATAGGTTGGGCTGGCTGGCCACTGAGCCCAGGGGCCTGCCTGTCTCCACCTCCCAAGAGTTATGACTACAAACATGCACCCCCATGCCTCGCTTGCTCCCTATGGGTAAAGGGTGCACTCACACCCTTCACTGAACTAACTCTCTGGCCTGTGCTTTTTATCTTACTCTTCTTTTAATATGTAAGCCGTTGATCCATTTGGAATCTATCCTAGTTTAGAATGTCAGGTGTGGATTCAACTTTATTATTCTCCAGATGGCTCCTCAATTATCTCAGTACTGTTGATCGAAGTCTTTGGCTGACTTCCTGGCTCCTGATGCTACCAGACGAGCCCTAAAGCTCAAAGAAAGAAAGGGACTTCCCCAGCTTGCCCGAGGTAGAGGATAGCAAGTTCCGCTTAGACAGGGTGGTGGCTGCTTCTCAAAGGGGCTCCTGGGGCTGTGTGCCAGGTGGGCAGACGGGATGCTAACAGAGCTTCCGTTGGTCCTGGTACTCAGTGCTCTGCTCTGATCCTGTCTCACACCACTCTGGAATTGATAGATTTGTTCCACTGTCTCATCTGGTGGCTTGGGTGCCATATTTTCCTCTCCACCAAGCCAGAAACATCACTGATATTTCCTCATCTGGAAGAGGTGTTGAACTGTTATATTTTTCTGCTATTTTTCCTTTAGAAAAGTTTATATCTCTTCACAGGAATCATTCTAAATGATGTGGCAAGGTGAGGCTGCCAGGCTGTAGAAAAGGCCCCTCTACTTGCTAAATTACTGTCAGGTTGGCCATTTTAACACAAAGGTGACTATGGCATTTTTTGTATATTTCTCTGGTTCTTCTAGAGTTGTTTAGGATAGCAGAAGTGGCAGTTGTGACCCTCTGCAGTACAGACACAGAAGTCAATGGGAGCTTTGAGAGACTGAATCTAATAATCAAGGTTGAATTCAAGGCAAAAATTGAAGAATTGGAGTAAATCAGAATCCTTCTGCCGTGCAAGGGCTGAACTCTGCTCCCAGCAGTGGCTGATGCAGTAACCCCTAGCACTTAGTTATTTGGACAAGATGATTTCTGAAGTCATCTGCACCTCTCAGCATCTGTCCTTGTGTCTGTGACCTGTGCCAAAATGATAAAACTGGGCAGTGCACACATATCCCTCCGTTGCTTTTAAGTATTGACTGAATAGTATAACTGTTCGGTTCTTTTGTTTACTCGGTGCTGATCATGTGACACGTGGCACTTTGGATACCGTGGAGAGAGGTGGTAGTAGGGTGTCTTGGAGAGCTCCTGTTTACTAGAAAGAGCTTTGGATGAAATCTGACAGGTGCTTTGCTTGTAGATACTGAAGGGATAGATCCCTGGGTGAGTAAGTATGAAGCAGGCCAGGATGAGAAGAAAGAGTGGTCAGTTTTGGAAATCCCTGAGAGAGACGTGGACCCTGAGTGGCTAAAGGAAGGGAGCAGCATTCTGCATACGGGTGGACATTAGCAAGGCCAGGAAGGCTTTAAAGTGGGAGTCGGGGCTGAGGGATAAGGGGTGGTCACCAAGACAGTTTAGTGTTACATGGAGCCAAGTCTTCAACCACGTTGACTTTATTGCGCGGACAGAGTGGAGCCGAGACACCAAATACTTCAGAGACCGATGAGTGTAAGAGATAACAATACCTTGTAAAGGACGGTGCCTTTTTCCAGAGCAGAAGTACAGCAAGAGCGGTAGAGCAACTAGTGAATGCTAGCACCACTCTGGGTCTTCTGCATGTGTCACTGCAGCTAGCTGTCACTCGAGGGCTGGGCATGTAGCCCAGCCCTAGGGCCTTTGCTGAGCCCTCTCCATTCTGGGAGTCATCACCTCATAAAACAGAAAGTAGATAAATGTATCTAAATCAAGACTTGGGGGCGGTGTGTGTGTGTGTGTGTGTGTGTGTGTGTGTGTGTGTGTGTTCTCACTAACACCTCCTGATTCTGTGGGTGTAGTCTTCTCATCATGGTGTGACCCCTTGTGAAGATCAAACCTGGTGATTAATCAGCCTCCCAAGCAGGGTCACTTGAGCTTTTAGTGTGTGAGGCAGAAGAAAGCAACAGCAGAACTGTCCTTACCAACAACTCTTGTCTGGAGGGCTGAGGCCTCTGTCTCTCTGTGTGTCACGAAGGCTCAGCACTTCAAGGACAAGTTGCGTATAGTCACTGGGCAGCTTTGATTGTGACTACACAGTCAAGCCAGAGAGTCCGACCTTGAGCAAAGTCTAGGGGCGCACATCCCTGGGGACACCTGGACTCGCACCGTACCTGCTGCTCCTGCTGCCCTTTGCTTCTGTGGAATCCCCTGTGTCTTCTGGGAGTGCCCACAGCTCTTCCTGGGGGCTGCTGTGACCGTTGAACCAGATGCACTGCCTGAGCAGAGCTTTTGCAGCATTCTGTTTGCCTATTTGGCTGCTCCTGGATTTATTCACTCCTTAAGAGATGCAGCCATACAGTGGCAGAGCCCCGGCTGAGACCTGAGTACTAGACAAGTTCCTGGGGCCGATAACCTTCCTCCCCCTCCTCTTTTTCTCCGTGGCTTTAGTAACTTGGCCTTTTGTGGTTCCAGGAAGATAGTACCAGAGTGGGTTATCAACCCTCAGATATTGGCTGAGCCATAGTGATAGTAACATAGCAACAGCTGATGTGACTGGTCCATGTTTGCCTTAACCCACTTTACATGTGTTATTGATTATTTATAGTAATAGTAATGTGGGTACTATCATACAGATTTCACAGGCACAAGGAAGAGAAGGCAAAGGAAGGAGGGCATTGCCCTACATAGTGAAGTGTAACGAGTTTGAAATCCAAGATAGTTGATTTTGAATTCTTACTTATTCATCTATTGATAAGAACTGCACATGAGTCTGCTGCTATCTAAAAGCTCTATTTCAGCTCCACCCTTCAAAGTTACAGGAAGATAACGCTTTGCCTACTCTGATACCAGAATAGTGGGAAGATTTATGTCTCATGGAATGGCTAATCAAGACCTACACAGGGTTTGACATGGAGGCTGAGGTTAACAGAATGACCTTAATGGGGGATGAACTCAGAGTGACCCTAACATGTGGTAAACATGTACTGAGGAGGCCCAAGCATGTGGACCCAGCCCTGGCAGCCAAGAGGGTGGGCTTATGGGTTCTGCTGCCTTTGATTTGCCAGTGGGACAGGTGGTAGGTGGTCTGGTCTGAGCACCATCAGCCAAATGGTCCTGAAGAGGAGGTTTATGGGGAAGGTAGAGGTGGCATGGTTCTTAGTGTTTTGGTTTCTGGCATCATAACCAGTAACCAAGCTGCAGGACTACCTTTGTCCATTCCAGAGACAGCCCACAAAGAGCAGGTGGCCGTGTTTTCTTTGGTAATATTGAGTGTATAGAACTAAAGTAGGCTGGAACTGGAAAGGCTATCAGAGGCCATCCCTGTCCACCCCCACCTATACCAAAATGCCCAGGTCTTAGAGGGGCCAGTGCTGTGATCCAGGGGTGAGCCAGCCAGAGCTGTGATCCAATTGTGAGCCAGCAGCCCAGGTGAACTAAGAAAGCAGATCCTCTACCACTCTGCCTAGAACCTTTTGCTTCAAGCTGTGCTTTCTTAGGAGGGAATATTTGTAACAGCTGCTCGCTCTCTGGGGAAGATTGCCTTTAGCCTTTGCAACATTATTGATAACCTTCTGGTGATCTTATCTGGCCACCTCTGCCTCCAATTCGATTTATACAGTAGGCTTTAAAACAATTTATATTTTCTGTGTGTGAGTGTGTGCATGTATGTATGCATACCCTATGTGTGCCTTGTGTTCACAGAGGCTAACAGAGGGCATCAAGTCCCCTGGAACTGGAGTTACAGATGGTTGTGAGCTGCCGTGTGGGCACTGCTGGGAATTGGACCTGGGTTATCTGGAAGGGCAGCCATCTCTCCAGCCCCACAATGGTTAACATTATAAAATGTTTAAGAATGGCTGGAAACGAATGATAGTAAATTTGCATAAAAATAAGATCGAACATTATTTTAATCAATATTGTTTTATATCAAATGAACTCAATGTGGAGATCCTGTTCTGTAGGTTTTTAGTGAATTTCCACTATTTACAAGAGTTGCTTTGCCGAGGCTACATGAGACCTTGTCTCAAAGAACACTTATTTCGAGTGAGTTACACACACACACACACACACACACACACCCCTTGAGCTGTTTTCCTGTAGATGAGGAAGCTGAGACTAGTGAAGTACATCATGATGGTTGACTAGCACAGAAAGGGCAGAGCTCAGTCTCTATCCCACAGCAGCCCCAGTACAGGAGATTTCTCTTGTTTCACATGCTTGACAAAGCTTGAGGCTGTTGATTTTTTACCATCTAAGAGGCTCAATCAATAGAAGAATTGTTCTTTAGGGATGAGGGTGCATTAGCCAAGGTTCCATCAGAGAAACAGACTCAGTGTAAATGAAAGAGTTCAGGGTGAGGCTCGGTCTACCCAGCTGTGGGGACTGCAGAATTCGTCCTTATGACTTACTGTCAGGAAGGGCATGGGCAAAGAACAGTGTGCCGGGGACTGAGCTGCACGGACAAGCTGAACTTCTCAGGAAACACCCTTCCTAAGGCCAGATGACTCCATCAGTTTCCTGTACATGGAGCCACCTGATTGTTTTAACCTGCACAGTACCATTCCAGCAACCAGTAGGCTGTTTGGATAAGCAGGTACAGGCTGTAGAGTAAAACTGATCATCACGTGGCCCAGTCTGTGTTTTAGGAAAATCATTCTAGTGGCAGCATGAAAGCCACGCTGGTGGTGAAGGGCTGAGGAATGCAGAGCGGTGGGAGGAGATTGGGCAGTTCCCTCA